>DWQW01010682.1:0-11958 GCA_018249695.1 Heliconius erato demophoon
CCCAATCTTTACTTGTTTAGGGACCACTTTTATAAAATTCTTGTTAGCAAGGACCACTATGTAGGTATAATGAAAATAAATTAATAATTAAACAAAAATAATAATTTTTGAATTTCAAAGTATATTAAGTAAATGTAAATGTCAAAATATTTTATGTGTTAATGAGGAAACAAGTTAACTGTAGGCAGACTGCTTAAACACCATTTTTAAGTGATTCGCGGACCATATTTTAGCTGCTGCGGACCACTACTGGTCCACGGACCACTGGTCGGGAACCGGTGCTTTAAAGTGTTTAATAAAATAATTAAAACATTTTTCTATAACGTCTGTAATCCAAGAACCTTCTACTTTTTTAGATTAAACAATTTTATTTGATCTTGTAACTTCTGCACTTTGAATTTGTTTAGAAAACATTCTAACAATGTTTACTAAACTTTAAGATTTGATATGTAATTATCTAGTAGGTACTACGGTCCGAATAACTTAGGCTGAAACTTACTTATTACATGCATTAGCCATTATTTATTTTATGTTTACACGATATCCTGTACAATATAATAGGGTGGGCAGAGGGGTTATGGGAAACTAGTATTAAGACACTCATTTTATTATTAAGACATTCCGTTACCCACTTTGAGTGGCGAAACTTAACGCCGCGCTTTTGCCTCGACGCCAGAGCGAAGAAATAAAAATATAAATGTAAATAAATATTTCATTTTCTCGAGTGGGGATCGAACCCACAAAGTACAGGCAAAACTGGCCTCTACATATTATGTAATACTAAAATATTAACATAAGTCTACAAAAAAATATCCATTCCCATAAAAGAAAGTATCATAACTTTTTATACGATGCTAATATATATGACATAGGTACATATGAATTGAGCTCCACATGACCTTTCTTTTTAATATTTTTAAGAGTCGATGTATTTTAAGGCTGTTTCTTCCTTGTATCATAAATTGTCAAGTGCTATAAAGTCAAAATCATATAATTTTAGATATAAAATATTAATATACTTTTATATAAAAAATATACATTTTATATGGATTATATTCTGAGCTATAAAAACTGTAAAGAAATAAATAAAATCGACGTTTTCCGTTTTTGTAGTCTAGTTTTGTCCTTGTAAGAAGTTGGTTGGGTACGAAGGTTACAAAAATGAACCATTCTCAAAATATACCTAAAGTATGTTTAACATTTTTAAAGTGTTATTCCGCACTTAGGAAGTTTCCAGGAGGCGCGGGTTCGAATCCCGCTACGTTCAAATTTTTATACGTTTTCTAAATAAGCATTAAATATGAGGCCAGTCGTGGCGCAGCGGCACGAGGTGTGACTGTAAAACCGACTGGTTGTGGTTTCGATCCCCACTCGAGGAGATAAAATATTTACTTAAATTTATATTTCCATTTTCTTCGCTCTGGTGTCGAGGTTAAGCGCGGCGTTGAGTTTTGCCACTCAACACGCAATGCCTCCAGAATTCGGCAGAAAGTGGGGAACGGAGTATCTTAACACTAGGTTCCCTCTGCCTACCCTGCTGTGTGCGGGATACAGCGTGAAGCTGATTTTTTTAAGTATTATACCTAAAGTAATTATTAGAATATGTTACTTTAAATATCTTACTAGGTTAGTAACAAATGTTTCAACTGAAATTGTTCTTTGTTTCAGAGAATGAACGGAGAATTAGATCGAATAATCGAGAGTACAACGCGCAATTTCGCTACGCCGTAAGTAAATGATGCATACATATCTAGCTTTTTGTTTTTTGTTTTGTTTAAAGGTTCCTTATATTTTTTAAAATACTACTCTGTAAGTCATCAAAGCAATGTAAAAAAAATATATAAAATTATTTTATTTTTCTATTGGAATGTTGAATGTGTACATTGTTATTGTTGGCTGTTATGTTTAATAAAAGAAAATATTGGCTTCACGTTGTATCCCGCCTATATATAGTAGGGTAGGCAGAGGGAACCCAAAGGCACTCCGTTCCCCACTTTTTGTCGAATTCAGGAGGCATTGCGTGTGGAGTGGCAGAACTCAACGCTGCGCTTTGCCTCGACACCAGAGCGATGAAATGGAAATAAAAATTTAAGTCTATATTTCATCTCCTCGAGTGGGGATCAAATCCACAACCAGTCGATTTTACAGTCACACTTTATGGCGCTGCGCCACGACTGGCCTAAAGAATATATTAATAAATAATAATGTTCTGTTATATTTAATGAGCAAACCTATAAATGCAACTTTGTTCTAGAACAACTACATCAAAACATCAAAGTACTCGATTATCACGTTCCTGCCATTGAACTTATTGGAGCAGTTCCAGCGGTTGGCAAATTTTTATTTTTTGTGCCTACTGGTCCTGCAGCTGATTCCAGCGATCTCGTCGTTGACGCCCATCACCACTGCTATACCACTTATAGGTGTGCTCGCCCTCACTGCCGTTAAGGACGCTTACGACGATTTTGTAAGTTAAATATTTAAGGAGAAATGTTAAGTTATGTATGATTTGTAACATCATCGTGACAGTAAAGTTGCGAAGGTTATAAGAACTTTTTGAAGTTCACCTGCTTGGAAGGCGCACAGCCTGTTATTACTGTGAAGCATGTTTCTGTTAAAGTCTGTGTTTATGGTATGAATAAAATATAAAATTATACGAAAAATATGACGCACCCGTGGACAGTATTCGTGACTAATACTATTTTCACTTAATTTTTTTAGTTCATACTCATATTTTATTAAATAATAATAGTTAATGAGTCATGATTTCCTGAAATATTTTTTATTTATTATACTTTAAGTTTAAATTAAGATCTATTTGCTTTTTATTTGTTTTCTAGAACTGTTTAAGTAAAAGATTTTTCTTCTTTCTTCTCGTTTCTAAGTGAAAGACATAAAAATCTGTTGTAATAAAATTAATTGATATGAACTTAAAACCTCACCTAAGTTTCAACCCTCACATGATGATAGTAGATATGGGTACCTAAACTTAAATACATTATTACTAAGATAGCCTATATAACCTTATTGTAAATTGCTTACATTGTCTATGGTTATTGTGATTCAGATGGTTAACGATAAAAGATAAAAGAAATAATGATTTAATGATGTTTGTTATATCAAAGCAAAACAGCATACACAAGATTATATTGATCATGTTGTTGTGTAATTTTATAAGAGTTTTAAATATCGTCGGCTTAGAGTTTAATTTAAACCTAAACTTTCTGATAATTATACTACGTATCTATACTCATAGTTTTTAAGACATTTTATGTCTCTCTTGATAATTATAAAAATCTAATATTTTTTTCCTACTAGACTGTTAACAGGTTTACACTCGGCACCGACGATATATCTAATACATTAAACCTATAAAATATTTATACCTAAGCAATACCTTCATATTGTAAATAAAAAAAATGCTTGGTTTTTTACATCGTGTTACACTATAACATTATACATGTATAAAGTTGTTACCACATTTTTGGGCTAACGTGCGGTGTTAATTACAGCAACGTCATCAAAACGATTCCCAAGTGAACCACAGACGGGCGAAAACGCTGCGTAATGGCAAGCTTGTGGAGGAGAAGTGGGCGTCTGTTCAGGTGGGAGACGTCATACGGCTGGAGAACGACCAGTTCGTGGCAGCTGATATATTGCTGCTGAGCAGTTCCGAGCCTAATGGACTATGCTACATAGAGACTGCTGAGCTAGATGGGTATGAAATTAGATGTATATTTTTTGTCTTGCAGATTCACACTTTTTAGTATATATCATGCAAGTGTTACCTAGTGTTAAGACACTCCGCTTCCTACTATCTGATTTTCATAATATTTTGTTTTTGAAATAGGGGTTTCCAAATGATGATTTTGTTTAGCGTCACACTGCGTCCCGCACACAGCGGGATAGGCAGAGACAACCTGAGAATCTACGTGCCCCACTTTCCACCGAATTCTTCAGGCATTGTGTGTTACGTCTTAGAACCCTGCACTTTGTCTCGATATTATATAAATCTTTACCCCCGAGTAAAAATCGAACCTGCAATATTCGTATTTAGTCCCTCGCTTGTGCCCCTGCGCCACGAGGGTCTCAAAAATCGGGATTTCATTATATAGGAAATAGTATTTAGTAATCTGATTGACTTGGAATATTAAAATGATATTTAACACAAAATTATGAAGTTCAGCATCCGGAATCATAGTTAGTTAGTAGCTTTAATGATGTGTCAATGACGCTGAAATCATGTGTTGATTGTTTAATTAGATGTATGTTGTAATTCATGAGCTACTCGCAAATTGGTACCATAATATGCGATTTTATTGTGGCGCAGAGATACAAGCTTGTGACTGTAAACGCAACAGGTTATAAGTTCGATTTCCTTTCGAGAAATTGAAATATTGAATATTTTATTTTCTTCGCTCTGGTGTCAAGGCAAAACGCGGCGTTGAGTTCCGCCACTCAACATGCAATGCTTCCAGAATTCGGCGGAAAATAGGGAACGAATAGTTTTAAGACTAGGTTTCGTCTGCCTACCCCGCTATGTGCGGGATACAGCGTGTGGCTAAGAAAAGCTTATTTATACTATAACTCTAAAGCTTAAACTAAGCGGAAGTTTCGGGAATTGAGTACCAGTAATAATAATTTTAACTAATTTATTATAATAAATATTTATTATTTTCCTTAACTCCTGCTTAATATATTTATCGTATTCTTGAGTTCATTGCTAAGATATATTTTGGTTACCAAAGTCTACCAAAGATTAAATGAGATAAATTCATTTGAGGCCAGTCGTGAAGCAGGGGGTACAAGTATTGTAAGCGATTGTAAACGCGACAAGTTGTGGTTCGATTCCGTTCAAGGAAATTAAATATTTAATATTTTCATTTTATTTTCTCTGGTAACGAGGCAAAGCGCGGTGTTGAGTATCGCCACAACAGACCCGAATTCAGCAGAAAGTGGGGAGCGGAAGTGTATTTATGAAAATGGAGTGTCTTAACACTAGATGCCCTCTGCATACCATGATATGTGCAGGATACAGCGTGAAGCTAAAAAAAGATAAATAGAAAAATTCTTCTTCGATTTTCATATTCCTAATTAGATACTTTTGTGCCAATTTTATGAATTATGCGCTATTGGGAAGCATTTGAATTAAATTTCTATTTAAGATTATTATTTAATATAATTTTAACAAACAAAATTTTATTTCTACAGGGAGACGAATTTAAAATGTCGCCAGTGCCTTCTCGAGACGGCCGCAATGGGTCAGGACGACGCACAACTGGGCGCCTTCGATGGCGAAATTGTCTGCGAAACGCCCAACAATCTACTTAATAAGTTTGAAGGTAAACACGAACATATAGACTGATGAATGTTTCCAAATAATTACAGATTATTATCTAAAGTACATCATTTATGAAATATGTTGTTTGAAATTAAAAGTGTATATTGTACACTATTAACGGATAATATAGAATTAACGAATTAATTTAATTATTGAGGCCAGTCGTGGCGCAGTGGCACAAAGTATTACTGTAAAACCGACTGGTTCTGGGTTCGACCCCCACACGAGGAGATGAAATATTTACTTAAAATTTATATTTCCATTTCTTCGCTCTGGCGTCGACGCAAAACGCGGCGTTGAGTTCTGCCACTCAACACGCAATGCCTCCAGAATTCGACAGAAAGTGGGGAACGGAGTGTCTTAACACTAGGTTCCCTCTGCCTACCCTGCTGTACGCGGGATACAGCGTGAAGCTAATAAAAAATAAGTAGTTAAGTCTTGCAATTAAACAATTATATAAATAGAACGAAGCGGCACAAACGTGTGTGTGACTGTGAACGCGAAAGGTCAGTTGCCTCCAGAATTTAACGGAAAGTGGGGAACGGAAATGTTTTAACACTAAGGTTCCCTATGTCTAACGTGAAGGTGAAAAAATGGCTGATAATACAATAGTGTCGCCATGTTTCTATGCTATACTAATATCACTTATTGCGTCAATGCTTTGCATATTATAAGCATGTTTCCATACATGTGTCTAGGACACTGGTTACCAACCAGTGGTCCGCAGAAACTCAAATATGGTCCGCAGAAGCTTTAATAATATGATCCGTGAACGATTTTAATTTTATGACTGAGGATGGTTAGGGGAAGTTTCTGTTTGATTATCACAGTTAATTTTTATTATACCTACATACATAGTGGTCCCTGCTACCAAGAATGATATAAAGTGGTCCTTGATATAGAAAAGGTTGGGAACATCTGGTCTAGAAGCTATTATTTATACACATAACTATAATTTATTCATATAAATACAACCGTTATAAAACCACACAGTCTTATATTATAATGTGTTTGTATCCAACCTATATGTCGCCTAAAGTATGTAACAATGTTGCAGTATACTGTATACCGCTGCATTTTGTGGTTTCGCAACTAAACGATGATTTTGATACAAAATTAGACTATAATTGCCGCGAAGTGATTGCTTTTGGTTTTATGAACGAGAACATTTCTGTATTTATTTCAAAGTTATTAGTTTAAACGTATAGTTGTTGAAAAACAAAATTGTTGCCATTTTTAAAATGAACGTGACTTTAATTACAATGAAATATAAATAAGGTTGAATAAGTAATACTAAAACAAAATAATAACTAAGCTTTACCATGAGACTAATTTGCATAACAACTACCACGCTTCCTAAAGAAAGACAGTTTGTCCAATTTAATAGGCAAAATGTTTTTTTCGAAGAGTTACAAAAATCTACTTTTTATCACAACAAAATTTGGCATTTGGAATTTAATTCGCACGCGTATTGAGTTGTAGTATTTAATTACAAGCCCGCATTCGGTGTTCCCATTACATTTAAAAATACTTTTAATCAGTTTTTTTTAGTATATAGCATTATCCTGCATATAGCAGAAAAGCCAGAGGTATACTTTCCGTCAATTTTTTAGGCATAGCGTGTTAAGTTGCGGAACTGAACGCCGCGCTTTTTGCTTTAGTACCAGAGCGAAGAAATGAAAATATTGATAAATTCCCCCGAGTGAGAATCGAATCCACAACCGTCGCGTTACAGTAACACATGAAGAAATTAAAATATTTCATTTCCCCAAATGGGAATCGAAACTATAACCTGTAACGTTTACAGTAACACGTTTTTTCCCCTGCGCCACGACTGCTTCTTTAAGCAGATATGTTAACTTAAAATTGGGAACAATTCAAATATTTAAATCCGTTTTCTTAATGAAATCAATTAAAAACTAGAATAAAGTAGTTAATTATCAATATTATGTAATTACTAAGCACTCTGGATCAGTATCAGTCAGCTGTTGGTTCTACAGGCGTGGTCCGTATTCAACTAGGGCATGTTTGCCAGCCAAGTTTGTTCTACTGAGGCTTAGACTTTAATACTATCAACTTATGTTAACTGCTCTCTCCGTTGTTTGAAAGGTGTGGTTTAATATTTTAAACTTAGAAATATTGTTTACCATATACAGGGTGGAAGTGTCAGCACCACATTAAATGAAACCACAGTTTTAACTACTCTATAAAAGCCTAATATAATTCAGAAAAAAATAAATTCCCAAAAATGATAAAGTTTTTTTTTCAAACAAAATAAATAATAAAATTGTCATTTTAATACAAAACGCCATTTGTAAGGATGACGCACGCACACATAAACCTATCAAAGGAACACCGCCTCACACGCCTCATTTCGAAATCGAGTCGTATATATTGGCGATAAAGTTCAAAGTTGTTTAACCTTTAGTAGTATTTTTGTAGTAGTAAGTGTTTATGTTATTGGGATCTATACGTAATCGCGTCACACGGAATACAGGTATGGATAAAAATCGTGAAATGAAAAAAAAATCCTACGTCGAAACTGTTGAGGCATCTTGATTAATTTCTTTAGGTATAGGTTTGAAATATTTTACCCTATATGCTGTTTCCGTAAATGGAGCGCTGCCTCTTCCACTCTGTATAATAAATATAAATAATTAATTGTTCATATTCAACTAGAGACCGGTCGTGGCGCAGGGGTATGAAGTGTGACTAAACGCGATAGGTTATAGATTCGATTCCCATTCGAGGAAATGAAATATTTAATATTTTTCTTATTTCGCTCTGTTGTCGAGGCAAAGCGCGGAGTTGGGTTCCGCCACTCAACACACGATGCGTCCAGAATTTGGTAGTTAATATATATAAAGTAAAAGAAGACGGAGTGTCTTAACACTAGGTCCATCATAAAAGTATGTGTATTTAAATACAATGCCTATATCATTTCTAATGCATGACAATTAAATTACGCATGACATCAGCAATGTGGAAGCTACGCGAGACTCGCGGTGTTTTTGCAAGTGTTTTCCTCATATTTAAAGTAAATTCATTAGATATAATATGAGCCAATCGTGATGCAGGGGCGCAAAAGTGTGACCGTAAACGTCACAGGTTGTAGTTTCGATTCCCATTTGGGGAAATTAAATATTTAATATTTTTTATTTGTTCTGACGTCGAGGCAGAGCGCGGCGTTGAGTTCAGTTCACAAAGGCGGCCAGTTAATGGGAGCAGAGTGTCGTATGTTGGGTTTAGAACAGCGTGAAGCCAAAAAAAAAATAAACGTTAATAAAAATAAACGTGTGCAAATAATAATAACATTTCTCAATCATCTCTACTTGTTATATTGTTTTTATTTTTACCAATTTCAATGTACGTACACGGTTAAGTAGCTTTCCAATTTGTACCCTATACAAGTGCACTTGTACCGCAGTGCGCGGGTGAGTTAGTATTTACTCATTCTTTCATCAAGTATGAAATATGCATGTATTAAAATATTTTACTGAAGAGGCCAGTCGTGGGATTGTAAACAACACGCTATGCTCTGGAATTTAGAAAGTGGTGAGCGGAGTGTCTTAACACTAGACTCCATCTGCCTACTTTGCTATGTGCGGGATACAGCGTGAAGTTGAAAAAATAAATAAATATTTTATTACTTAACTTTTTTTTTACAAAATTCTACTATATTAACTTATTCTTAGATATAGCGTTCACTAGTTTATTTTAACAAAGAAAGTATATCTCAAGTTCTGATAAACTGGATTATACCACCCGTACAATATTACACCGACACGAACAAATTAAGTGAAATATGATTTAAACAGTAGAAGGCCAGTCGTGCCGCAGGGGCACCAAGTGTGACTGTAAACGGGACTGGTTGTGGGTTCGATTCCCACTCGAGGAAATGGAATATTTATTTAAATTCTCTGGTGTCGAGGCAAAGCGCGGTGTTGAGTTCCGCCACTCAACACGCAATGCCTCCAGAATTTAGCGGAAAATGACAACACAATGAACACTAGATTCCCTAGGAAGCAGTTTTATTTATTTTTATTTCATGATTTAAGCAGTGCTAGGTGAATTTATTGAGTTACAGCAATAATAAAAACGGTCGTTGACTTCTACACAAAGAAAGTCGACTTAAGTGGTGAGCGAGCACTTTAAATCTTACGTATTTAGGTCAAAACGTTTTTTTAAAGGTTATAAATATGTCTGAAATTAATTTTCAAATACAATAACAGTTATTGTTTAAACTTTTATGGAAGTAAATTTTTATAATAGTATTAGTAAACTAAATATATTGACTCATTTAATATTATTGTGAAATACCAATTTAAGCTAATTCCATAATAAAACCTTTCAAAATACCTAACAAATACATCTTATACGTATGTTGTGCGGACGTATGAGTGGCGGAACCCAACGCAGCGCTTTTCCTCGACACCAGAGCGAAAAAAGGAATTTATAATTATAAATTTAAATAAATATTTCATTTCCTCGGATTGGAATTGAACCCACAACCAGTCGCGTTTACAGACACACACTTGTACCTCTGCGCCACGACTGGTCGCATATAATTCAGAGTAATTTATAACATAATACCTTCTACAATGTTTATCAGGAGAAGTTAAACTGCAAGAAGTGGAAACAATATAAGACTTCTAATGTATTATAACTACATACGTTTAAGGACTTCCAAGTAAAATAGTATATAAGTAGCTAGCCTATAGTAGAATAAATGTTTAAATATTAACGGCTTAAGCTATACCAAATATTCTGCACAATCTTTAACAAAATTAAACAAAGTTATGTATAGCGATATATTTATTTCTAATATATACAAAACTTATAGTAGTCCACCTACCACTCCAAGAAATACGTTACTATGTATGTACCTTTGATAATTTCACAGAGTGATCGTTCTTTTTTTTTAATTTCACGCTGCATCCCGCACAGAGCAGGGTAGGCAGAGAGAACCTAGTGCTAAGACACTCCGTTCCCCATAATTTATTTATTATTAGTAAACATTCTTCCATGTTACATGTTACATTACATATCGTTAAATACTAAGGATTTTTTTAATATTTTTTAAAACGTTATTCTAAAATCATGCTATAGGACAATTTACATATGTATATTTTAAACTGGATCTATTTCGATAGTCCCATAAAGTATTGCATAAGTATTGAAAGTGAAAAGTCGCAAATGTTATTATTTCTCTATTGACCTATAAATATAAAAAAAAAAGTTGTTTATGCGTTTCTTAAACGTGTATGTAATCGAAAACTTATTTATTTGTAGTTTAAAACAGCCATAAAAGATATTTGCAATTGTTCACTTTCGATATTTCACTTCTTGCAGTTTAACTTAACTAGGGACCGTCGGTTAAGATGTAAAGCATACATCTTTGTATACAGTAATCTATAACTCTATTATTGAGGCCAGTCGTGGCGCAGCGGCACAAAGTGTGACTGTAAAACCGACTGGTTGTGGGTTCTATCCCCATTCGAGGAGATGAAATATTTACTTAAATTTATATTTACATTTCTTCGCTCTGGTGTCGAGGACAAGCGCGGCGTTGAGTTCTGCCACTCAACAAGCAATGCCTCCAGAATTCGGCAGAAAGTGGGGAACGGAGTGTCTTAACACTAGGTTCCCTCTGCCAAACCCTGCAGTGTGCGGGATACAGCGTGAAGCTGATTTTTTGTTTTTATATAACTATAATTCATTTATTATGTGAAACTCAAAAGTTATAGTTTTATTTAGAGTAGTAGATAGACACAAATACATCGTGAAGTGCCCATTAACGTGTTATCTCATCGCTTTAGAATTATCTTTTCTAGTTCAAGCAGTATATGATATTTACTTAATATTTTCTATGTTCTATAGTCCAGGTAAAAACCAATATTGAAAATTAAATTAGAAGATTAATTTAATTTAACCTTTATACGTTTGCCCTGGTCTGATTAAATCAACGCCTCGTCGTTTTGGAATTATATTTTACAATTCAACCCATAGAAGTGATTTATATTTAATGTTCTAGATGGACGCGTTAAGTATAACTAGATTATGTATCAAAGCCGTTGTGGTGTGATTTCGTTGCGCCGGTTAGAACTAGATAATAGTGGGTTCGATATCGTTTAATATTATTTTTATTGGTCAGACTGTTGATATAAAATTACAAACATGGTCTTTTTTCCCTTGTTTGGCATTACCTAAGACCGCTACCTCTAAAGTGGATTGGAAATATAAAACACAGTGATATATATTTACTTAAATTTATATTTCGATTTCTTCGGTCTGGTGTCGAGGAAAAGCGCTGCGTTGGGTTCCGCCACTCAACACGCTATTCTTCCAGAATTCGGCATAAAGTGGAGAACTGAGTGTCTTAACACTTGGTTCCCTCTGCCTACCCTGCTGTGTGCGGGATACAGCGTGAAGCTGATTTATTTATTTTTATTTTAGTGATATATCACCAAGTTGTTATATAGTTGAATACGGATTATGGTTCATATTGTATCTCCACAACATAGTTTCTGATTTATAGTTATTTATAGATATTAGCTATTAGTTTAAAATGTAATAATATTTATGTCGAATGCCTATATTATGATTAATGTGTTGTT
>DWQW01010683.1:0-11957 GCA_018249695.1 Heliconius erato demophoon
AGTTTTACTGCCAACAATTGAAAATATGAAAATATTTTCGATAAAAATATAACGAGTAGGTATTAAAAATATAGCAGGAGATGTCATCCACTGCATCGTTTGTGTGGACTTTATGACTCTAGCCACAAGATTCCCATTTCTATATATGGTGCTTTAGATTCTAAAATTTAAAATCAAATGTTCTCTCGTTTCTGAAAGAATTTCAGGAATTTCTTCTTAGTAATTCAATACACATTAAATTTAATTTCTGCGTCAATAGTTTCGCCTGTGCGTTGTCTGTCAGTCACTCAGAAGCGGATTTTATGCATAGAAATTTATAGAGGCCAGTCATGGCGCAGGGTCACAAAATGTGACTGTAAACGAGACTGGTTGTGGGTTCGTTCCCTGCTCGAGAAAATTAAATATTTATTTAAATTTATATTTTCATTTCTTCGCTCTGGTGTCGAGGTAAAGCGTGGCGTTGAGTTTTGCCACTCAGCACGCAATGCCTCTGGAATCTGCTTACCTTGCCGTTTGCGGGATATAGTATGAAGTTGATTTTTTTTTTTGGAGATTTGTAAAATATATTTAAATATTAGCAATATTACCTCCTGCACATTTCCGGGATAAATACCATTGTTGTTCACCATATTACCGGGGTACTGTGGCTGGTTGCCCTATAAATATTTAACATAAATAATTAAATTTATAATACATGTTATTAAAAAAAATTAGGGCGACTAAGTAACTATATACTTAATATTTTACTAACTAACATAGTATAAACCTATTATATGTAATGCTAAATCTAGTTTTTTTTTATTTGTTTAGTTATATATGGTCTTCAAAATAAGCTTTAAAACAATACTCTTATATAAACAAACATTTTTTTGCAATAGGAACATCGTCTAAGGATATTTAAATAATCATACCTGCTGTTGATTTCCAGGGTAATTACCATTGTTTACCATATTACCAGGAAACTGTGGCCGGCCCTAAAATTAATTTTATAATAACGTTAATGATGACAAGATATGTTTCTAATTAATGTAATCCAATATATTATATTAATTATATTTTAATAATTGAGGCCAGTCATGGCGCAGCGGCACGAGGTGTGACTGTAAAACCGACTGGTTGTAGGTTCGATCCCCACTCAAGGAGATCAAATATTTACTTAAATTTATATTTCTATTTCTTCGCTAAGGTGCCGAGGTTAAGCGCGGCGTTGAGATCTGCCACTCGACACGCAATGCCTCCAGAATTCGGCAGAAAGTGGGGAACGTAGTGTCTTAACACTAGTTTCCCACTGCCTACTCTGCTGTGTGTGTTATTTTTCTTTTTTTTTAATTATATTTTAATTAATAAAAATGGGTAAAAAGGTTATGTATATATGTACTGTTTATGATACTAATAACCTACAGACTAATTTAAAATACTTACCAATTTACGTCATATTTAAAAAGATGGGAATGAAATATGCGTATATATAATTCTCAACTAGGTTTTTACTTTACCACAGAACTCTTAAGAAAGGTTTTTATGTATATATAATATTTTAAAATGCTAGTGAAGTACGACTTTGGCTTGTAATAATCAATAATGATAAAAAAATACCCACGATGCCGAACAACTCTAAAAAGCAATCGCCCGCCGTCCCCGCCGCCGCAACTATATTCGGGCCTTAATTATATACTCCAAAAAAAACACATTTTTATATTATAAAAATATTTAAACAATAAAAAATAATTAAAAATACCTGCTGTGAGTTTCCAGGATAAATGCCATTGTTAACCATATTACCAGGGTACTGTAGCTGGTTGCCCTAAAATATAAATAATATTTATGATATTAATTACCTACTGCTTAATTTGAAATATACAAATGTATAATATATAAATGTATCTAATATTTTAAAAGATCATTTATTTTTTTAAAGCCTCACGCTGTATCCCGCTTGTAACAGTGTAGGCAGATGGAGAGATAGGTGTCTAAATTTCATTTTTAAGATTGTTCTATCTGCGACATCAAATGCCTTGGAGAGGTCGCAGAGAAGTAGCGCTACTTGCTTTTTTTGTTCGCGTGCCTCTAATATTTTTAAAATAACCTCTCGAACCATTAAAGTGGTTGATCGACCACTCCGGTACGCATATTGGCGGTCTGATAGTGCATCTTTCCGCCATTTCTATTGTATTTACGCTCACACTCTTGTTAAAACTGCCCTAAGTTTATACTTTCCCATAAAACTTAAAAGAAAAAGTTTTATATAGGTTTGTACATATATTAATTTATAAAATGTATACAAATAGCAATAATACCTGCTGTGAGCTTCCAGGGTTAACACCATTATTTACTGTATTACTGGGATACTGTGGTTGGTTGCCCTAAAAACAATTATAAATATATTCAACTTCATAACAACTGTAATAAATTAGAATAAGATTATATTTATAATCTACAACTAAGTTTCTTTTTGCCAAGAATATTAATATATAAAATATTGTCTATAAAATATGTTCAAAAAACTACCAAGATATCCAGGATTTCCTTTATGAAAAATAACAAAAAATCACAAAATTGATAAAAAAAAATTAAAAGAAAATATACGATAAACAATTACGAAAGGCATAATTAAAGTAAAAATAAAACGTAAATGTCATATAAACTGCCCTTATTATATTACCTGAGAATGTTCTCCCGGGTAGAGCTGTGAATTACCGGGATAATTTATACCCGGATTCGCATTTGCATTGTTCCACGAATTTCCTTGGGGACTATTTGCCTGAAACGTTCATTTTGCGTTAATTTATATTTTTTGTACTTAATAATTTTTTCATTATTTTTATAATCCAAAATTCTAACTTATCGCAGTAATACGACTTCAAAGATATGCAATTTTACTGAATTTATCATCTATTTAATTTTAAATCTATTTTCCAGGTTAACCACTTCATACTTTACACATATTTCATTTTGTTTTCATTTCGAGTACACACTTCATATTACGTTTATAAAAATACTATGAATAATATATGACCAATATAAAAATTCCGCATATTTATTATACTTGCCTTTATAGAAAAATGAAATTTAAAATTATTATAAGACTTTAAAAGGGACCTCTCTTTAAATAAAAAAAAATAGATACCTGGTTTGGATTATTACTAGGAGAGTCACCACCATTGTCTCCCCCGTTATTATTGTCACCTCCTTGATTAAAATTCGGAAAAAAACTATTTATAATGCCATCTATATCAAATTCATTATGCTTCTCCAATTTATCCGAACTAGGTTCGCAAAGACATCTATTTACATGTGAAAACACTGAAAATTTACATTTAATATTTTTAATAATTTATACAATTTAAGCTTCAAATAGTTTATCTATTAACAATAATAAATATTACCTAGTATTACATAAAAAATATTATTAATGCTAGACACCATTTTTAAAATGAAATATAAAAAATCACCAGAACAAGACTATAAACGACATGAGACATTTACAGAATACTGAACTCAAATCGGATATTCCCTTTTAATATGATTTAACGTGTCATAGCTTAATGGAAATGTTTAATTATCTTTGTAATTAATTACAGTCATTACTAGTTCTACTTAAAGAACTCTACTCATTAAGAGAATAACTTCGAAATGTTAATAATTTATTAAGAAATTCCCATTGATTGCAATTTCACAAAACTGATGTCATTAGATATAATATGATATATTCGTCATGTGGTTTTGGTTTTTTTTAGCTTCTCTTAATAACAAGACATTCTGTTCTCCGTTTTTAACCCGAATTCAAAATACTTTTCTACTTTGCTTATCGGAAAACGACGTCTCGCTTTGTCTATTTAGAGCGGGGTATAGTTTCATTACCCCGCTACATCGAATGGAGATCGAACCTACAACCTTTGCGTTTACAGTCAGGCACTGTGCCATTGCACCACGATAGGATTCTTCTGTCCTAACTTTCATATCGGCTCAGATCTTTTGGTGATTAGCTTATTTTTAATTATTTTGAAACCATAGACAGACACAACCATTTTATTTACATATATGTATAAATTAAGAATTGCCCTGATTTTTTAAGATGTTGCCTTAGCAAAAATTATACATACTTTTGCTCTGGCGGCATTTTATTATTTCTTATAATTTAGCGGAACTAAAATGATTATTCATCAAATGTCCTACATTTATAATTTTTATATGTCAATGGAAAATGTCTATCACGCTTATTTTTTTTTACTAAAGTAGTATTTTTTTATATGGACTGTTATGAATCTTGATCAGATGTTCACGACCTTCAATTTTATTATAAATGAAAATTCATCATGTTGAACAATTTTTTGAGGATAGTTTTATTTTTTTCTTAGCTTATCGGGCTGTTATGATTCTTCACTTGAGGTTGACTACCTGAAATATTTAATGTTTTTAGTTTTCTCGGTCTGGTAATGAGGCAAAGCGCAGCGTTGAACTCCGCCATTCAACAGCGCCCCAGAATTTCGCGAAAAGTGAGACGTAAGTGTCTAATGGAAATTAAGTGTTTTTACACTTCCTTCCAGTTATACCAAAAATGGGTGTAGGTACAAACTTACAAAAAAAATAATAAACATACATTTATATCATATAAGTGTTTTTACATCGCCTTACATGATTTTGACTTAAATATATTCAATGTACAAACCTATTTTTTACTGTTTTATTATAGTATCGATTAAAGTAATTCCTATTATGTATGAAATTCAACTTCTATTTTTACAGTTCACATCACTATAAAATTGAATAAACGTAACGATTTCGTACATATTTTCTCATTGTTTTTACCTACAATAAATAAAAAAATATTGTTTTTTTAAAACATTTTTTTTTATTTATTGCATCTTCAGAATGTCTCATTTAATGGTATTAAAACCAGCCAAGTTACATTCGGTACATCCAAAGAGGTTTGATTACTAATAATACATTCAATATACGAAAATGCTTTTGCCCCGACCTATTACAATCGCAGATTTTTGCTAAATTAAATAATCATTATACAAACAATATCAAACAACAAAACATTGGTAACTAAAGATTTAGTCAATTCAAAAAAAAAATAAAGTATAAAAGAAATCTTTTAGCATGAAGAAATTTTGTCGAAGAACATTTTTTTAAATTTATATAACTTTTTTATTCATCAACCAGTTGCAATAAAATAAACAGTAAATGTTAATGGAAGCTTGCCAAAATCCAATAGTGAACATTACATTTAAATGAGTTAAGCCGATTCTGAGATTAGCGTGAACAAACGCACAAACAAACATAAAAAAAATAAAAAGATTGTTTTGGGTTCTATTACATTAATACTCGTAAATTATAAAAACTCGTAATAGTTTTTATAATTTATCTTGCATGTACCGACACGATCACCTACGATTTTATTATAAGTATAGAGTATAGAAAGATTTTAAATATGGTTATCGATACTGTAACGCACTAAGTAAATCGTAATTTAAATATGATTACTTTGATAATTTATTGGTATTTTAAAAAACAATGATTAGTTATTTCACATCTATTTACGTCACCTATTTAAGTACGCGCGCAGCAATTTTTCCCGCGCAAATTTCGTTCCACGTCGTTTCGGGATAAAAAAAAGCCTATATGCTGTTCCAAAACCCCCTCTAACTTTCAATGTTAGTCCCATAACAATCAGTGCAGATGGGCTGTACGAACAAAAGACAGCTAAATTAAAATTTTAATATTATATGTTTTTGTTTCAATATCGTGTAAATAAGTATATGCACTTGAAAAACATGGTTATTTTTAATTACAGACCTTTCAATTTTATCTATAGATAATTACAAACAAAATAATATAAAAAAAGAAAATAATATAATATTTCAAAATTTCCTTAATCCTAGATAGATAACCATAATTCACTGTACACTAAAAATAACGATACGTCGGCTCGACGTGCGTATGTGTGGGTGACCATATTTTGGAGAACGTATATACTAGGTTTATGAATTTGTTATTATATCTTACTGTATGTATTAATAGATTATATTTATAAAAAAAAATAGCAAAACAAGGTACTTCTTAGTTTATAAAACCTAAACATTTAAACATTTAGTAATCTCTTCTTCTTCTATATTCTATTATGTATAGTTTTCAAAATATTCTTCTTATTTTTATTTATTTTTAATGGAAAAGGATAAGGCAAACGAGCGTTCGGGTTCGGGATAAGTGATTACCACCGCCCACGACCCCTTGCAATACCAGAGGAGCTACAGGTGCGTAGCCGGCCTTTAAGGTGAGTTGGGCACCGGAGCCCGGCTCTGAATCCCTTCATCTCGTCGTTTTATATAACAACAGATTGATTTTTGCTTGGTATACACAAATTCACGACGACATAACGTTGTTTATCGTGGCTTGTAACATTTATAAAAACTAATAAAAAAATACGTACATTCATGTTCCAAAAAGTGCCAATAATACATGCCTTCTACAATAATAATATATATTTAATAATTTTACAAGCAATATCAAACAACAAAACATCTAAAACATCTAAAAATTTTGCCAATTAAATAAAACAGTTGTATAAAATAACTCCTCTAGTCTGCACCAACAGTTGTATAAAATAACTCCTCCGTTCGAGAAAATTGCGAATTAGGTACAATTCGCAATTTTCTCGAACAAGACATTAAATTGATATAATTTTTTTATTTATGAAAAAATTGTAATAAAATAAACTCTATATGTTTTCATTTCTTCATTCTGGTGTAGAGGCAAATCGCGACGTTGAGTTCCGCCACTCAACTCACAATGCCTCCATAACTCGGCGGAAAGTGAGGAACGGAGTGTCTTAAGACTAGGTTCTCTCTGCGTAGCCTGCTGTGTGTGCGTGAAGCTGAAGAGAAGCTTGCCAGAATTCAATAGTGACTATTTTTAACTATATTTAAATCGGTTAAGCCGATTTTTATATTAGCATGAACAAACGCACAGACAAACAAAACAAAAAATTAAAATAAATGTTTTGGGTTTCTATTTCACTAATAAATGTCCCTAATATTATGTATATATAGATTATTTGTTCTTACAATAATGAAATTTCTTTTTTATAATTTATATTGCTTTTGCTATCTTTGTAATAACACCGTACTTATTTTAATTTAGCCTTTTATTTCTTGTAACAATATTATTATTCACCTTAAACATTTTGAGTTTTAATATTTTTACGTGGAATTGAAATGATTAAAATTAATATTATCGTAAATAAAAAAATATTTATTATTTTAAGTCATCACAATTTAAATTATATTTGAATTTAGGTAGTTGCAATACTTGAGTTAACGTCAAAATTGACAATAAGCTTGTTTGATTGGAATACCGCATCGCATTCTTATTTCACGACTATTTAGCTTTCCAGAAAAAGTAAGTATTTGTGATTATTTTTCTTCTAATAGATATACTTACTTAGTTATTTTTTCATCAAATTTTTATCAACTAAATTAAGATTAAAGTATTTTTAAATGAAATTGTTATTTTTTTGCCGGCAGCATAAACTAGCCACAATGAGTTGCCCATTTAACGAAGAACAATTACTGCAGCTCAAGGCGTTTGTAGACTTATGCAAGTCCCAACCTCAAATTCTTCAACATCCAAAGCTATCATTCTTCAAAGAATATTTAATATCACTCGGGGTAACAATACCTTCAGCTACATTCGAGCCTAAAAATTTTGCACCCTCCGGAGACAGGTTTGTTTGATTAAATTATGATCTTTTACCTAAACAGTAGGGCTTTCAGATCAAATTTTTATGATGTTGTGGATTGAGTGGTGAAACTTAATGTTGCACTCTGTCTACCAGAGTGGGATAGTGTGGAATGAGTTGGAATATAATTGTTTCCTTAAGTAAAGATAGAGCTTACAGCTATCGCATTTAAGATCAGACACTCACTGCCTCATCCTCTCCTGACCTCAACAGCCTCTAAATTAATTGTGTTTGGCCTTAAAGATTAACAAATCAATATTCAATAGATAACTTAAATTTTTTAATGTTTTAGCAACTTCAGTAGTGCTTCTCCTGCTGCTCCTCCTCCTCCTGCTGAAGCCTCATCAGAAGATTCTGAACCTGAATCAGATGTTAAAGATTAACTAATCAATATTCAATAGATAACTTAAATTTTTTAATGTTTTAGCAACTTCAGTAGTGCTTCTCCTGCTGCTCCTCCTCCTCCTGCTGAAGCCTCATCAGAAGAAGATTCTGAACCTGAATCAGATGTTGAACTGGACATGGAAGGTAAATTACTTTTTGCCATTATAATATATATTTTTTTACATTAATTTATGTAATACTAGCAATAGCTAGTATTAGTAATCAAAGCGGCAGATATATTATCTGCCGCTTTGATTACATGGTAAAATGGATAACCATTGTATATGACTCATACAAAAATGTAGCTTTGACTATGAATAATTTTTATGATTTAATATGGCATATTGTCATACTATCCAATATTTAAATATTTTACAATTCAAACCTTCAGCTTTTGAGATTAGCAGGACATAGAAAAATTTTAAATTAAATTGTATAATTTTTTTTATATTTTTTTTTGATTTTATTAAACATGTTTAATTTTATTTTACACATTCTAATCAATATAAAATCTGATAATTATATATTAAAGAATAGAATCTTACATCTGCAAACTCAATATATTTATTAAAGTACTACTTCAATTCCCTGTTAGTTTTTTAATTCACTATGGACAATTTCAAAAGTGGAAAACACTTTCCTCAACAGTTTAAGAAGCTGTTGCTGCACACAATTGCTTAATCTTTTTGAAAAAAAATCTTATCGTCTCTATCTTTGTTCCTTGTCTCTTCACTATGTTTTATGTGAGATCTACCACACTAGAATGTTTCATTTAATAAAAATTGGTTATTTTTTTTTAACTTAATTTATTTTAGTTGCATGCATATATTCAACAGCTACAGTTAATTAACTTTTAACATTACTGTTTTGTTAAAAAATATAGGGAAACTGTATGATAAAATTAATCTCATGATTAATTACGATAAAAAAAATATGTTTTGTTTTTCAATACTTAAGATCAGTGCATTCCACCAAACTTTTAAGCTTTAAAGTTTAAGGACCTGACAATTCCCTGCCAAAATCGGTCATTCAAAATATTGTCAAGCAATTGGCAGCAAACTTAGACTCTTGGCTTGTGCTTCGCCCGAGTTCATGGATTTTTTTCTTATGCACAAAATATTTTTTATGCAATTGTCTCGAAACAATCATATTATGATGAACTCCCAAGTTATGCGGATAAACTCCAAAAGCTTGACGATGGCTCCATCTCCAGTTGAGCTCACAAGTAACTTTTATCCAATTATGTAGGGCAGCTGGATTGAGGTTTGTCTTTCAATTCAAAATTTTCTCCATTGAAATGCTTGAACCATCTTGCCTCAATGTGCCAGCTGTTGTGTCTTCACCTTCCAAATCATAACTTTTGCATAGCATCTGCGGTAGCATCTTGTGTCAACCCTTTTTTCAATACTGACATAATGCCACCGGAATTTCTTGGTGTTTCATATCATAATCGTTTTCTGACATTTAGTAAAAAAAAATTGTACAAAAGAAAGAAACACAAACTTTGGCACCAAGTAAATCTATATAACTATATAAATATTATTTATCAGTATATATATATATATATATATATGTATTTATACATTTAATTACAATAAAAAAATCATCACCACAAAGTTTTATCTACTTTTTTAATAGCTTTGTTATGATAACCCTTTATTTTAATATGATAACAGACTATTGATATATATGTATGTGAAAGTTGCTATTATCATATTCAAAAAATATATATATATATATATATATATATATATATATATATATATATATATATATATATATATATATATATATATAAATTGTTCATTTATCGTTGTTCACACGATATATATCTTTTTAACTTCAATCTGTATGCTGCTTAAAATAGGTAGGGTAGGCAGGGGTAACCTAGTGTTAAAACACTCTGTTCCTATGCGTCGCTTAATTTTCAAGACATTGTATGTTAATACAAGCATTACAACTACATCATCTCCTAAATGAGACAAAAAAAAGTTTTAGGAAATTAATCTTCTTACTTAAAACTACTTTTTTTATTATTACTTTTAAAAGTTAAATAAAAAAAACATACAACATACTGGGACAAAAAAATCTAAAATGAAATAATAGATTCCGCCGAGGGTTTCCATTCTTAATTCATGTTCCCACAATCCCAGTGCACCACAACAAGACCAGAGAAAACGAATTTATATGCTCTAACAAAGGATCTAGCAGAATAAGTACGGGAAAATTACACTAGCTTGTGTAATAAACTTTTATTTTCCTACATTTTATACTATCACAATACTTTTAAATAAATATATATAATAATGATTATGTTAATTCAACACTTTTTACCTTAGAATTTTACTATTCTGCAGTTAACATTGTTTCTTTTTTTATATCTTCTCAGGTGTCATATCTGACTCGTCAGAGGCAAATCAAGATATGGGCGATGAATCCAAGGAAGTATCTGACGAAGAACGTGATCAGTCGGACGAGAAACGATCTGAGGCTATGAGGGCGTTTTCGGAACAACAATTTGACGAAGCGATTGTATTGTACACTGATGCTATAAAACTGAACCCCCAAAGTGCTTTGCTTTTTGCTAAAAGAGGACAGGTAAGTCAAACAATATCCAGCTGAGTTTCTTGCCTCTATTCTGAGGCGGTATATTAAATGAACCGGTGGTAACTTTCTTGACGTTCAAGCATTGAGCATGTAACTTCTTATTTTGAAAATAATATAATAATACTCTATATTTATTTAATTGTGTGATTCCCAATAATGTACTGTTAATAAGTTATTGAAAGAAAAAATACCATGCAAAATATGTAAGACACCTTAAAATGTTTTAGGAATTGAGCCTACTTAGTGTATTTAAGTAGGATTATTAGTTTATCATTTGGCAAGAGAGAATGGTATTTATTAAATATTTTTATAATACAAAGTTTTTATGTATGTATGGCTTAGTGGCCAAAGTGCTCGAACTGATGTGAAAGTGGTCACAACTATCACGTTTACGTGACACATTGTGTCACTGCGCTTACATTGACTTTGATATATAAAATAAAATTATGAATTTATAACTTTTCAGGTATACCTGAAACAAAATAAGCTACATGCGTGCATTAAAGACTGCAGCCGCGCCTTGGAGTTGAATTGTGACAGTGCAGCTGCATATAAATTTAGAGGACGCGCTTATAGGTATGTAAAGGAAATGATCTTAGCTTAGTAAATTACTTAAATATAAATAAAATAAATCACGCTGTATCCCGCACACAGCAGGGTAGGCAGAGGGAACATAGTGTTAAGACACCCCATTCCCCACTTTCTGCCGATTTCTGGAGGTATTGCATGTTGAGTGGCTGAACTCAACGCCGCGCTTAGCCTCGACACCAGAGCGAAGAAATGGAGATATAAATTGAAGTAAATATTTCAACCCCTCGAGTGGGGATCGAATCCACAACCTGTCGGTTTTACAGTCACACTTCGTGCCGCTGCGCCACGACTGGCCTCTTACTTAAATATGTTCTTTTATATTTACGTATGTTTGTGAAATTATATAAAATATACTTGTTTTGTGTTGTTTTGTCGAGAAATTGGAACAAACATACATCCTCACAAACTTACACACAGTGTTATTAATAAGATTATTCATAAATATTGTATTTATTATTCCTTAGACTTTTGGGCAAATTCGAAGAGGCGTCCCATGATCTCTGTGAATCTCTCAAGATAGATTACGATGATCAAACAAATGAATGGCTCAGTGAGGTGAAACCTAATGCTGAAAAACTTCGTCAACATAAGTTAAGTGAACAACGCAAGAAAGAGGAAAGGGATGTGAGTA
>DWQW01010684.1:0-11957 GCA_018249695.1 Heliconius erato demophoon
CGCCGCGCTTAACCTCGACACCAGAGCGAAGAAATGGAAATATAAATTTAAGTAAATATTTCATCTCCTCGAGTGGGGATCGAACCCACAACCGGTCGGTTTTGCAGTCACACCTCGTGCCGCTGCGTCACGACCGGCCTCAGAGTAAATGATAATAATTCCCCCGAGTGGATAGGATCCCATAACCATCGCGCGATATAAAAAATCTAATAAATTATAGAACCTTTCTATATCACCTTTACGCATATCCTACTTGAAGAATAAGTTGTGAGATACTTATAGAGACTTTATGATAAGCCTTACTCCATCTCCAGATATGTATAGTGGGTATCGAAGTCAGAACCATCACGATATTTTCTATTATAATTAATATCTTGTGAACCCCCAACTGCCATCGTTCCCACTAAGCCAGGAAATACACCATACGGTACAAGTGGCCGCGGATCTATCCCGAGCTCCGAGCCCGCTACAATTTACAATGTCTAGACCACTTCAAGTTATTAGGTAATGTTTTCTCGTAACATTACCGCCCACTGGATACAGTTGTTTCTTATAATTTGTTATCTGATTTGTATACCTTAATCGAGTGTTCGTACAAATGCTATTATGTTCTTAATATATTTAAATTTTTCGAGATATTTTAAAGGACAAAATTCAATATAAATTCTAATAATCCGGATGGTGTTGTAATTATGTCTATTATATACTTATTTTCGAAATTATTAAAATTTTGTTTCGAAAACACGACGTTGAGTTCCGCCACTTAACACGCAATGTCTGCAGAATTAGACGAAAAGTGGAGAACGAAAGTGTCCTAATGGATATGGAGTATCTTAATACTAGGAGGTTCCCACTGCCTACCCTGCTATGTGCCAAATACATAGTAAAGCAAAAAATATTGTCCTATGTTTACAAGTGACATAAATTAAAAGGATTGGCTCTTAAATATTATAAATACTTAGTTAGATAAAGCATATAGAATATAAATAGTTACCTATAAAGATTAGAAATCTTTATTTAAATGAATCATAATAAAAATCGCGGTAACGTCCTCAATTTACCTTGAAAATAGTAAAAAAATATATTTTTAAAGTTCACAAAATCGTATGCTACATTCATTCATATTTCATAAGACGTTCTGGTGAGAACATTAAGTGAGTGGCCGGCGCGCCGTTTATAAATAGACGCGTGACCGCTGGCGGGTTATCGCGAGAAAACCGTACTTATTCTGCCTGTACTACTGGTTTTATTCAATTTGTAAGATGTGTAAAGTATTTTTTTTATTTTTTATATTATATGTTGTCGTGGCGTGGTTTGGTCGTGGTTGGATTTTTTAATTGAAATATATAGTTGTTTCACAAATTTTAGTAATAAAGATTGGTTTTTAATGTGAAAATGGAGTCCTTGTCAGTAATAATATCCATCGTTCAAAAAAATATCAGAATATGCCATCAGAATATAAGGCAAATGTTTGTTTGGATAGTGCCTTGAAATAAAAAAAATCTTCTTAAATTCGAGACGACCAACAAAGCCTTTGTATATCCAAGCTTTTTCCTTCTTCTTTTTTCTTTCACTTTTTTACATTTACTTATCGAAATCTATCACTAAAATTTGTCCATTTAAAACAGGAACACCAACATTTAAACATGAACTAATTACCCTCTAGTAGGTATAATAATTCGTTCTTTGAAAAATATCTAGTAGGTAATCCGTTATAGTAAAAAAATATGTCTTCTTCGTTCATTATCCCTAGCCAAAAATATTTAAAACATGATAAAATTTATCAATCAGTCTGAAGTTATTGAGTGGCGGAACTCAACGCCGCGTTTTGCCTCGTTGCTATAAAGAAGAAAGAAAAATATTAAATATTTCTTTCTTCGAGTGGTACCGCGCCCACTCGAAGAAGAAGAAGAAGAAGAAGTAATTCATATGCCTATTTAAGTTCGTAAAAAAAGCAAATGGTAGGAGCCTTGTTTTGTCTTGGAAGCTGACGAATAATAAATGAAGTCATTCAGACGGAATTCGCGGTACTGTGTACCATATGAGCGGTATCAAACAGCGAGTGACCTACCCTAACAGAGATAATCCCGGGTTATCTCTTACATTTATTTCTTCGAGAGAAATGTTCTTTAAATTCTAAGTAAATAAAATTTTTAGGTTGCTTACGTTGTTTTACTAATATTTTTAGCCATGATAACGATGTTTATTTAATATTTTTATTTCGTCACTCTGGAAACAAGTGTACCGACGGCGTTGAGTACCGCCGCTCCACATGCAAACCATTGCGTGTAGCAAGACACAGACTCGAGTGGGAATCGAACCTAATAGAGATAATCCCGGGTTATCTCTCACATTTTATTGTTCGACAGAAATGTTCTTTACATTCTATGTAAATAACATTTTTAGGTTGCTTACGTTGTTTTACTAATATTTTTAGCCATGATAACGATGTTTGTTTAATATTTTTATTTCCTCGCTCTGGGAACAAGGCTAACCGCGGCGTTGAGTTCCGCCGCTCCACATACAAACCATTGCGTGTAGCATGACACAGACTCGAGTGGGAATCGAACCTAATAAAGATAATCCCGGGTTATCTCTCACATTTTATTGTTCGAGAGAAATGTTCTTTAAATTCTAAGTAAATAAAATGTTTTTGGTGGTTTACGTTGTTTTACTAATATTTTTAGCCATGATAAGGATGTTTATTTAATATTTTTATTTCCTCTCTTTGGGACCAAGGCTAACCGCGGCGTTGAGTTACGCCGCTCAATATACAAACCATTGCGTGCAGCATGACACAAATTCGAGTGGGAATCAAACCCACAATCTGTCGCGTGGCCAATCTTCATATAGTATTTTAAATTTATAATTTAAATGTGAACTTCCACTTTCTCACAATTTCGGTAGAGTCGTACAATAATGTTAACACATCCAAAGTGTACAGTCGTATGTAAATAAAGCTGCTACGTACGTGTAAGTACTTAATCAACGTGAGAATTTAGAGGTGAGTGAGACCTAATGAATTATTGGAAAGTACGAGTCAATATTGAATGTGTGTATGGGTTTGAATGCTTTGAATGGATTTTGAGAAGATTTATACTGATATCGGGTTTTTTTTCGCTTTTTAAAGCAATAAAGATAGTGATTTGTCACTTATTTCTGTATTAAGTGTTTTGGTTTTATCGATTTGTTGTAAAATATTTGTGAATATCGATATTAGACCATATGTTTACGTTTTAGTAGATATAAAATTCAAAAGTGACAAGACTCTCTTGTGAATTACTTTGATAAATATAAAAAGATAAATATTGTATATTTTTATTTCTTAGTAAAAAAACAACGTTACGTTACATGTCATATTAAGAATATGACATGTTGCTCATTTGATGAAACAGTATTTGATCGTTAAAGTATTTGAGGCTGTCGTGGCGCAGGGGCACAAGCAAGCTAAAACAGAACAGTAACACTAATACAACGGTTGTGGGTTCGATCCCCCTCTTGGAATGAAATATTTAATAATTTTATTTCCTCGCTCTGGTAACGAGTCAAAACGCAGGGTTGAGTTCGGTCACACAACACGTAATGTATCCAGAATTCGATGGAAAATGTAGAATGGAAGTGTCTTACTAGGAACGGTGTGTCTTAACACCGGGGACCTCCCAGGTACTCTCTTCCTACTCTACTACATCTCGGATAAAAAATTACCAATCTGGCCTTTTTAATATTAAATACCTATGTTAATTGCAGATGTTAGTTAACTAATTTAAATTTCGTCTACTTCAATATTTCCAAGTACAAACGAAAGTACACACGAGGAGATGAAATATTTATTTAAATTTATATTTCCATTTCTTCGCTCTGGCGTCGAGGCAAAGCGCGACGTTGAGTTCAGCCACTCAACACGCATTTCCTCCAGAATTCGACTAAAAGTGGGGAACAGAGTGTCTTAACACTAGGTTCCCTCTGCCTACCCTGCTGTGTGCGGGATACAGCTTAAAGCTGAGTTTTTTTTACAAATACGTCATTTTTGTAACAAATGTCTAATACTTATAAATAAATTTTTACATAATATACCTAATCTCAAAGCATTATTGAGTTATTGTTATTTAATTGGGAATTTTACAAATGAGTAAGTACAAACTTCTAACAATAATATTGTTAAACAAGATGAGTTCACTAATATACCTAATATTAGAATATATTATAATAATGACGTATTATTATAATAATTGAGAACGATCTAAATGATGACTACATTATATATTGTTACATATGTTTAAACAGTTTTGAGTATGACAAATAATTTAAGATGATAACTGAGAGTTGAGGTCACCGTGGCGCAGTAGTACAAGCGTTTGAATGTAAACGCGACAGTTGTGGATTCGATTGCCACTCGGGGGAACGATGTTACTTTAATTTCTCTGCTCTATTAGGTAAAGCGCGCAATGTCTCATAATTTGGTCGGAAAGTGCAAAATATTGTGTTTTATCACTAGATCCCTATTGTGTACTCTGCTCTATTCGGGAATTATCAAGCTTTAGTTAAAATAAAAATCGGCCAACCGCGAGTCGGACTCGCGCATCTAGGGTTCCTTACCGTTATGTACACAAATATAAAAAATCACGTATGTTGTATGAGAGAACCCTTGAATGTTTTATTATTTTATTTTATAATTTTTTTAATATTTGTTGTTATAACGGCAACAGACATTATTCAACTGTAAAAAAATCAATTGTCTAACTATCACAGTTCATTAGATACAGGCTATAAACGAATAGACAAACATAAAGCAGAGTGAGTCCCCGTTTTACCCCACGTCCACGGAACACCCGCAAATGAATATGAATCCGCAATTTCAAATGCGAGAAAGCTTACAAATAAAACATCTCCTACAACATACAAAAACAAAATAAATACAAACATAAAAAAAAATATTAAATCAGCTTCACGCTGTATCCCGCACACAGCAGGGTAGGCAGAGGGAACCCAGTGTTAAGACACTCCCGTTCCCCAGTTTCTGCCGAATTCTGGAGGCATTGCGTGTTGAGTGGCAGAATTCAACGCCGCGCTTAACCTCGACACCAGAGCGAAGAAATGGAAAAATAAATTTAAGTATATATTTCATCTCCTTGAGTGGGGATCGAACCCACAACCAGTCGGTTTTACAGTCACACCTCGTACCGCTGCGCCACGACCGGCCTCAAATACAAACATAATATTATAATTAAAGTTGTAAAGAAAGTACAATAAAAACTCTCCGCTTTGATATCAGAACATCCTTATCCTAGAAGTATAAGAGACTAATAGAACATTAGTGATCGTGCCCGACCATTTAATATAAGGAGTGACTCGATCGAGTTGAGGTTACCACGCCGTATATGGCTGTATGTACCGTTTCGATAATACCTTTGAGTGTAGTATACTTTACAATTTTATTCTTTGAGTATGTAGGTTTTATTTAATTTATTTTTTTAGTTTCATAGTGTGACTGCCAAATCGACTGGTTGTGGGTTCGATCGAGGAGATGTAATATTTATTTTCATTTTTATTTTTACATTTCTTCGCTCTGGTGTCGAGGCAGAGCGCGGCTTTGAGTTTCGCCACTCAACCTCCAATGTCTCCAGAACTTGGAGGAAAGTGGGGAGCGGAGTGTCTTAACACTAGGTTCCCTCTGCCTACCCTGCTGTGTGCGGGATACAGCGTGAAGCTGTTGTTTTTTAGTTTCACGTTATATCACACACATAATAAACCTGGGAAGCTAGTGTTAAGACACTCCGTTCCCATTAAGACATTTCTGTAGTGGAACTCAACGTGTAACTTTTCCCCGTTACCAGAGCGAAGAAATTAAAATACTTAGTAAATAGTTCATTTTCTCGAGTTGGAATCGATTCGATTTCAGCCCCCTGCGACACGACTGGCCCCATTAATATTTTTTATATAATAATTGATAAAAAATGTATAATTCAAATATACGTAAAAACAATATTTTTAACAAGAAGCTATCAATATACTTACTATTTACTCTCTACCTACATATATCACATATACATTTATAGGAACTACTAAAATTGAATAAACATTATTATACAATCCAATCATCTACAATAATAAATAATTACACATATTAAACACATGTCAAGACAGCTTTATAATTTGGTATAAAACTTTAAACCTCCCTTATTTTTACTACCCTGTGGGCGCGTGGTGTACGTGAAAGCTCTGCATCATCATTTCGACACGCCCCAATGGAGGTACCATAATAATAAAATTTGCCAACAATGGCGGTCTGTTATTTTTACGGAACTCATTACAGAATAAAATTAATTAAATTAATTGTTGCTGGCTAACTATAATTAAATGGGTAATTTCTTTTTTTTTTAGCTTTACACTGTATCCCTGGGAAAACTGGGAATATAATGTTTAAATTTTTCGTTCCTATGAAGACATTCCCGTACCCCACTTGCTGGCATCGCCTGTTGAGTAATGGCTCAACTAAACGCGGCGCTATACCGCGTTACCAAGGCGAGGAAATGAAAAAAAAATATATTTTATTTCCTCGAATCGGATTCGAACCCAATACCTGTCGCGTTTACAATTACAAGCTTGTGCCATTGCACTACGACTGGCTTTATTGGTCATTGTTATTCTTATTATATTAATTTGACTGATTAAAATAAATGTCTACTTATTTTCTTTGTATCCATTCGTTACACCGGACACAGCAGAGATAATCTTTATCAATTGATTATCTGTCTATTCAGTGCTTTATACTATACTATATTATATTATACTTAAACTTATTAAAAAATATATTTTTCTCTTCTAAGTGTAGAATAACACTTAAGAATATATTTAATATTTCAAATATGAAAAACATTAATCCTCACTCGAGAAAATGAAATATTTATTATTTTTATTTCCTCGCTCTGGTAATGAGGCAAAGCGCGCCATTGAGTTCCGCCACTCAACGCACAGTGTCTCCAGAATTCAGCGGTCTTAATGGAAACGGAGTATCCTAACATTAGGTTCCCAGGGTCCTTCTACCTATCTTGATATGTGCGGGATACAGCGTCAAGGTAAAAAAAGATATACTTATAGATATAGTAATAGGTTTTAATAAACTTTTAACATTTTTAAAGTATCATTCCACAGTTCAACACTAACGTTTACACTACACCAATAAAGCTCAATTATAATATAAATAATGTTATTTACATAATAATTTGCATAAACTAAAAACTCTTTCAATTCCCTCGTCCAATATAAACTCAGTAAAGCCTTATTAGGGCAGGCGCCTCCGGCCAGTTCTGCGATTAGCAGTAAACCAGCGGGAACCTAACTTATGTATTATGTATGGAACCAGCTACGCTACTGACTACCGGCTGACCGTTGTACGTGCGCTCTTTCTCTAACGAGATATATTGATTATGTCTTCCCGTCGGATGGAGAGATTGATGGTGTATCTAATGTTAAAGCTAAATTACTGAACATTGACTGTAGCGTGATCGTTTTAGGTTCGATTCTCTTTTAGGGGAATGATTGAGGTTTTTCTTGTGTGCTGAAACAGAGCGACGTGTTAATTAGTGCCAAAACATGTAATATTTTAAATGAAGGTGGAAAGTGGAGAATGAAGTGTGTTGACAATGGGTCGCCACTACTCTCTGCCTACCCTGCTATACGCAAAGTTTTCTTTTCATCAGCTTCACGCTGTTTGCACGTAACGTTTAGACTCCGTTTCCTATAATCGGAACAAGTTTTGAAACATGGCATGTTGATTGTTGGGGACATTATATTATTATCATTTCCCCAACATTTAAAACGCAATATTTATTACATACTTAGATTTAGAATGGAACACACAATCTTTGCGTTTACATGCAAATGCAATGCCGCTATGCCGCTGTGCCACAACAGTTTAAGTTTTTTAAAAGTTAAAACAAACTTAACAAAATTTTCTATAAAAAATTAAAATAATAAAAAAAATCCACCATTTTCGCACTAATAGTTGTTAAAGCGATATTAAATATCATCTTCAAGCGCGCTAACAGCTGGAGCATCTGCACTCTATCTCTCATCTCAAATGAAGATGCACGTGGTGATTTATATTTAGATTGCGTTTCGGTGTCTGCTGTTTCACCTACTTTAATTAAGTATGGTTGTGTGATTTTTGGTTTTTAAACAAGTTTTTATATATTATGAAGATAAAGCGTTCAACACCATTTTTGGCTAAAACTGAACGGTGAGTGGGGGACTTGTCTTAATACTAGGTTCCCTCTGCCTGACTTGCTATATTTGGGATATAGGGTAAAGAAAAAACACGGAGTAGATTAGATTTTTTATTTCAAAATTAAAGAATGAAAACATGATTTTTTTTCTATAATTTACGTTTTTTTGTTGGTCAGTTAGCTTATTTTAATTTCAGATTCAGATAAACACTGCGTCTCGTCATTATTATAGGCATTTGTGCTATCATTAAAAAAAAATCATCTGCTCTCCGCCGTTACTATCATAGCTATATATCAAAAAATAAAAATATAAATTTAACTTAATATTTTCATCTAAACCTATGAATTCCTAAAAAAAAATTAAATTAAAGAAAAAAAATGAAACATCGCAACATATTGATCAGCATCCAGCCATCCCGTTAGTAATGCGTCTAGAGAATGTGTGTCAAACATTTGTGCTGGCGATTTCGATTGACCCACTCTAGAGCTAAACGTACCTAAGTACTTTGTATGTATTTCCTGCTACTGTGAGATGATTATCTTTTAATTAGAAATTTTAAAATAAATCTGCGTCACGCTTTATCCCAGCACACAGCTGGGTAGGCAGAGGTAATCTAGTGTTAAGACACGCCGTTCCCCATTTTCCGCTGTATTCTGAAGGCATTGCGTGCTGAATGGCTGAACTCAACGCCGCGCTTTGCCTCCACACCAGAACGAAGAAATGAAAATATAAATGTAAATAAATATTTCACTTCCTCGAGTGGGAATCGAACCCACAACCAGTCGGTTTTACAGTCACACTTCGTGCCTCTGCGCCACGACTGGCCTTTAATATATAGAATATATAACACAAAGATTTTTTTTATTAGGAACCAGTAGTTTCTGAGATCAGAGCTTTCAACCAAACAAAAATATTCATCTTAATAATGTTTCTATAGAAAATCATTTAATCATTCAAGCATCAAATTCCATACGACACACCTATATATAACAATTAGTAAATACATATCGTGAGCAAGAACAATTAATAAAACGAATCACAACACTATCGGTGCTATTATTTAAATAATAATTTATGTAGATCGATTTGAATAAAAAAAATATTCTATTTTGTTGCATAGAATGCAACTAGTAAGTATTTCGAATTTTTAATAGACGGATGTTTATAATTTTTTTTATTAAGTAATATCACTTTGCTTTTCCTGCTTCTTGTTGTTAGCAAAAATAGACCTTGGAATTTTTTTTGTTTATTTTCACGCCGCAATCCCGCATATGGCAGGGAAGGCACATAGTGTTAAGACACTACGTTCCCCCATCCCCCAATTTTTGAGATATTACGTAATGGATTGAGCATTTCTATGCTGCGCTGTCTTGTTCCAGTGCAGAGCGGAGAAATGAAAATATTTTATTTATTCTAATGGATATCGAACCCAAAACGATCAGTCACATACGGCTCTTACTGTTGAATTAGAAATTATACAGTATCCAAACTTAAATATTAAATAAATATTTTAGAACTTGTGGCTTACTTTACATTTACTACCGAATTCACCTATATTTATTATTATTTATTTAGTTCCTTTAGGTTATCAAACTTAAGTAATTCGTTCTTGATGTCATTTAAAAAAAATACGTTAAAAATAATGAAAGTCAACTTCATCGATTGACAAAAAAAAAGTTAGTACAAATGCTTTACGTAAAAAAAAATATTTACAATTCTTAAAAGGAACGTAAAAGTACTTCCCCAATATTCATATCGATTTCCTCATGCCTGCCTAGAAAATATAAAGTATAGACATTAGGCATATTATGTATAGATACATAGTATGGACGTCGTGTCGTGACCGCTCGACGGTGAAAAAATGCGTTTCGGCGATGCGTGAAAACGCCCAGTCCAAAACCTTTATGTTCGATGATTCGTGATTACGTTTCGTTTCCTTGTTTCTAGGAGTTGTTTGTTTTTATTACATTGTACTTCTACTACTACTGCTACTATTATAGTAATATATTATAGTAATATGTTGTAGTAATTGTGTAAGTGTCGATATAATTTTATATCTTTTAAAAATGTTGAATTGTGTGGAGATAACTTGTGAGTTATTGATATTGCATCTTCATGTTGTATTCCGTATATAGCGGGATAGACAGAGAGAATCTAGTGTTAAGTCACTCCGTTTCCCAGTTGAGCGGTTAGAATGCCATTTTCATGTTTTATTAGAACGGTTTAGCGGTATAAAATTGTTAATATTATAGTCAATTTATCAAAATCTTTACATAAATTAAAAAAAAAACTTTACATAAATTAAATTATAACCTTTGTGTTACTCTTATGTATAAGCCATATTACTATTAAGTAAATTAATTTAGATATATTCAGTAGTTTTTGCGTGAAAGTAGATCAAACATTCATCCTCATTTAACATTTCTAATATTAGTAGGATTCTACAATAAATAATATGATTTCTGTGGATCGTGTATATCCATCTGAGTCTATCCGTGACTATGAACTAATATTTAATACTAAATTAAATAAATAAATAAAATAATTCCATTTAAAATGTGTAATAATTATGAAAATCAAGGATTTTATTGTAGATCGATGTTTTCGTTACACTTAATAAAGAAAAATAATGAATGTAACCGATAATCAAAAAACCTGTCATTATTCCGCACAAATGAATACTTTAAAAGCTATTATTACACTCCAATCAATTATAGGCGCGAGTGTGCTATGCTTTAATTTTTCACCTACAAATAAGGCTTTTTTCTGCGCTACATAAATTGTAAAATAAAAATAAATAAGTCAATTGAATGCTATATCTCGCATATAGCAGGGTAGGCAGAGGGAATCTAGTGTTATGAGATTCCGTTCCCCATTTTGCGCCAACTTTTTCGGAGCACTGCGTGTTGAGTGGCAGAACTCAGCGCTGGTCTTTTGCCTTGGTGACAGAGCGAAGAAATGAAAAGATTAATAAATAATAATTCATTTCGTCGAGTGGGGATCGAACTCACAACCAGTCACACTTTATGTTTACAGTCACACTTTATGTCCCTGCGCCAAAAATTAAAAAATAAAAAAAATACAAAATAAAGTTATATTGTAATATACATAGTTCTCAATAATTTTAAAATAGTTGGCTATATATAAGAAAATGCTTATATTTAAAATAAGTAGTTTCATCGGATAGAGGAAAAATTAGATTCTATTTTTAAAATTTTTAAAGTGTTATTTCACACTAAGGAAAGAAAAATACTGTATAATATATATAATAATGAGATTCTAGTCTATGCTTCTACTACAAATAATAGCATGTACAATTTTATATTAACTGACGTTTCGCCTAAAATAAATTTAAATGGCCGTTTCAACCAATATCGGTGTTAATTAGATTAAATAATTCAATAATCAGATTAAGGGATTCGTTACACCAAACGGCTTTAACTCCGAAGTCCGTATAATGTAGGGCAACGAAAACAACATCGGCCTATTTAAACAAACCGAGCTCGGAGGTTACCGTCGAAATGTAAACAAATGGTATAAATGATACATTAATAAAATTTATTTTTAATACTCTACGTATAAAATAGTTACAATGTTAAATATGCTAGAGGCCGGTCGTGGCGCAGCGGCACGAGGTGTGACTGCAAAACCGACTGGTTGTGGGTTCGATCCCCACTCGAGGAGATGAAATATTTACTTAAATTTATATTTCCATTTCTTCGCTCTGGTGT
>DWQW01010685.1:0-11956 GCA_018249695.1 Heliconius erato demophoon
TGACAGTCATTATCGGTAATTTCATAAATAGAGGTATTAAGTATGTATTTACTTATCAATGAGAGATAAAGAGAAGAACGGTTTACGTAAATGCGTAAAAACTTATCGGATACAAAAAACGAAGGAATTCTTTTATTTGACCTCATAACATTTGGTTGACTAAGTAAATATAATTATAAGTAAAAATATATTCTGTACGAAAAATGTATAACATAAAAATGAATTTTATTTAGTTAAAGTTCTTTACTTATGGCTAATTAAAGATATTATGTATCGATCTTTGGAATTAAGCCAATCGGATTTGAATCTATATCAATCGTGTCCACTCAGAGACAATACGTATAAGCATACCTTTATTCATATCTTGAAAAAGTAAATATCTTAGCATTCAGCCTCATGGCTTATTCCGCAGAGTACGCAAAAAGATCCTAGTGTCTATACACTCCGTTCTGAACTTGTGACCCGAAATCGAGACATTGCGTGAGTCATGGAGCTCAAAACCTTTCTTTGTCTTGTTAGAGAGAGGTAAATGAAAATAATGAATTCCCCTAGTGCGGTTCAAACTCACTACCTTTCACATTTAGAGTTAAATCCCATTGCACCACAATAGACTCTCAGAACTTAAATTCAATTAAATCGATAAAATCCATACATACCACATAATCCAAGAACAGTGTTGATAGTCCCGTAAATGCTGTATTCCACTTCATTAAAGTTGAACTTTTTTATCGCGTACAAATAGCTTACTTGTGAATCACCTGAAAATAATAATCGGGAATTATTATTGGGACAAATCCTATCTTGAATATAAATACAGTAGAAAATCCGAAATAAAATATAATACTTGTAATTTTAAATATCTAAAAAAAATATTTTTTTAAATAAAAAGTTTATCTTAAAAATTGTACAAGAATTTATATGTTTAGTATGTTTTTTTCAACTTCACGCTGTACCCCGCACATAGTATGATATTCAGAGAGTGTTATGCCACTCCATTCTCATTGAGACACTATCGTTCATCTCTTTCCGCCTTTAAACGCATTGTGTTTTGAGTGGCGGATTTCAACACCGATCTTTGCCCCGTTTCCAGAGCGTGGAAATGAAAATATTAAATTTTTCATTTCTCAATTGAGTATCGAACCCACAACCAGTGCCGTTTACACTCACACGCTTGTGCCTTTTCGCCATGAGTGGCCTCGATTATTATCTTAATGTTTTAAAGTTTCTACGCGTCTAAACCCATTACGCACAATCCCATTGAATTCGTATCCGACAAAGTCATCTTTTACTACTTGTACTACTACTACTACTACTACTTGTAGCTTTATCGTTTTAGTTTGTGGACTTAGCTCTTAACACACATGAAACTTCTTCGAAAGTGACACATCTATTCTTGAATTAACACGGTTTTATTAGGTCGACGTGTATGTATGTCACTTTGTAACTGAAATGAAGGTGACAATAATATTATCGAGCTAGTATAGGTAATGGAGGCAACTAATCTATCCCTTAGGCTTACTACCCCCTACTTGAAGTGCGGAGGAAACCGTGTGACTGTAAAGCGATAGGTTGTGGTTTCGATTCCCACTAGAGGAAGTGAAATAGCAACGGAAAATGGCAACGGAGTGTCTTAACACTCCGTTGCCATTTTCCACCGAATTCTGGAGACATTGCATGTTGAGTGGCGGGAGCCAACTCCACGCTTTGCCTCGACACTAGAGCGAAGAAATGAAAATATTATTTCACTTCCTTTTTTTTAACGTCCCGCTACGTTCAAATTTTTATACGTTTTCTAAATAAGTATAAATCTAGTTTTTTCCCATTTCCGTAGGAATTTTAGGTAATGTTTTTTAGTGCTTCTCTACACTTCCCAAGGATCCCCTAATCCCTACATGCTTATCTCCAAGTGTAATAGTCTTGTCTGTGTGTTATCTATCAGTCATTTAGAAATTATTTAGAAATGGATGAGTTCTACAGATAATTACTTTTAACATTTGCTGATTCACAGATTTTTTTCTCTTTTATATTTTTAATTATCTTGCATATTGAATAACACTACTTCAGATTATTTAAAACTTATATTATCAAAATTCGAAATTTTGGATACGTTGCGTTCAGTTTATGGCTGGTGAAAGTGGTTTAAATTTTTTGGTCAAATTTGGTCATGTAGTAGTATCGCTGCCTAAACTAAAAAAATAAATTTATGTTTATATAAACTGCAAAAAACGTATAAAACCTTTTTTAAGAAATTTCGCAGTTATCGTAATTTATTTAAGAATTCATTTACTTTTTTTTCAGCTTCACGCTGTATCCCGTATGTATCAGAGTAAGCATAGGATGCGTAGTGTTAAGACACTCCTTTCTCTACTTTCCGCTAAATTCTGGAGGTATTGCCGCCACTCAACACGCAATGCCTCTAGAACTCGACGGAAAGTGGAGAATGGGGTGTCTTAACACTGGGTCCCCCCTGTCTACCCTGCTGTACAGCGAGCGATACAGCGAGAAGCTGATTTCATATATATATATTTTTTATTATTAAGCAAATATCATTGTGACATTGCTTACAATATTACACGAGAAATAGTATTTACTCCCAAAAAATACTTTCGTTAAGCGTGTCAATGGAACTGAAGCGACAAACGACTTTCACGTCATAAATTAAGATAAGAAAAAACACCGGATAAGCACGATTCGGGCTGGCTCACCGAGAGTTCCGTACAAAAATTGGAGGTCTCGAGGAGGTATTTTCTGCTTCTTTCAAGCTTAGCTTAGCCTGAGCCTTTTTATTTAATACCTCACTTTAACTAGCGACTTTAATACCAAAACTTGTCCCCTTTTAAGGCTATTGTTTTTTTAGAATTTAACCACAAACGTACATTTTTTTCCTGAACTAGTAGGTATACTACCTATAGATACTAGCTGCCAATTTTCATAATTCTAGGTCAACCGGAAGTTACCCTATTAATTTTGATTCCCTTTATAGTGCCCAAATAGGCGTTTTTTTCTATATAAACGGCCTTATCTTTTTATTAAGTAAATGTAGAAACACTTTTTTTTTAGGAAATTATGGGCATCTGCGTATATGATTTGAATTAACTTAATTTTCGATATCTCCAAGTGTACCTGAGCCTTTAGCTCTTGACAGACAGACAGAGAGACGGATAAGAAAGTGATCTTATACGGGTTCCTTTTTTCCTTGAAAGGTACGGAACCCTAATTAAACAAAACTATACCAATTTGACGTGTATTTTTATATATAGCATTTACTTATCGTCAAGGACACTTAAATTGTTTTACAGTAAGAATAAATTTAAATACTCATACATACATATAACTATATAGGAATAAAGGATAAATTAAATGTATCGATTTAATTAAACTTCATATAGGATATCTACAATTATATTACTTATTTATTTTGATCGGGCCTTCGTGGTACAAGGGCACAAGGGTGTAACCGGGAAAGAATTATTAATTATTAATATTTTAATTTCTTCGCTGTAGCACCAAGGCAAAAGTCCGGCGTTGACTTCCACCACTTAATACGCAATGCCACGAAAAAATTGGCGGAATATGGGGAACAGAGTGCTTAACATTAGGTTCCCTCTTCCTACCCTGCTGTATGTGGAAAAAAGCGTGAAGTTGATTTATTTAATTTAGTTTAAAGATCAACTATTGAGTTTCTTGCTGAATATTCCCAGCAAAACTACCTTCAGAACCAGCAGTAGCGTTATGTTCACTTAATATTTTCATTTTGAATTGGTAATTTAGAACAAATCATTTTTTAACTAAGCCTACACTGTTTTAGTATATTTAACATGTGCTGTATCCATTTAATGTATCAGATACGTCTATGTCACGACAGATTTAAATAATAAATAAAAAACAAAGTTGTGTATTACTTTGTTTTTTTTATAGCTTTATCTATTTTTGTATTGACGATATATTATTCATCTGTTATTCATCTAACCTTGACATATTGTTAAATTATTAGATATCATTATAAAATATATGAGATTATAAAACATTTATTCATTATTTTATATTTATTTTATTGAGGCCAATCGTGGCGCAGTGGCACAAGGTGTGACTGTAAAAACGACTGGTTGTGGGTTCAATCCCCGCTCGAGGAAATAAAACATTTACTTAAATTTATATTTTCATTTTCCCGGAGTCGAAGCAAAAGCGTGGCGTTGAGTTCTGCCTCTCAACACGCAATGTCTCCAATATTCGGCGGAAAGTGGGGAACGGAGTGTCTTAACACTAGGTCCCCTCTGCCTACCCTGCTGTGTGCAGGATACAGCGTGAAGCTGATAAAACATTTAAATTTTGTAATTAATTCGAGAAATATTGTTAAAAATATTGTATGTGGTATTTCTTTTTTTTATCTTGTTTCAGCTTCATGCGCATGTAGCACAGTAGACAGAGGCAGCTTGCTATTAAAATACTCCGCTCCCCACTTTATACCGGATTTTAGAGGCGCTATGAGTTGAGTGGCGGAAATCAACGCCGCGCTATACCTCGACTACAGAGCAAAGAAATGTTTTTTTTTTTCATTTCTACGAGTGGGGATCGAACCCACAACCTATCGAGCTTACAGTTACACCTTTATGCCCCTGCCTTACGACTGACCTCATGTGGTATGTATGTTATAATATTGATAGATCGATCAAACAATTTGGATGCACCAGTTTTAGTGCACAAATATTTACAGCCCTCAAGTATGGTCTAGTATTAGTATACCAGCAGTCAGAGAATCTAAGGACGCAGGAATACGGAAGAGTGGAGTCTTTATAAATACCGCTATTGCTGTCGAATTTGTACGATTCTTAACACTGGCGATAGACGATATACGACGTTAAACTCCGCCTTTCCTTTTATGCCAAATAGTGGAGCTCTTTTTTTTAACAAATTTTGTTTTAGTTTCAAGCTGTCTTTCGCATATGGCAGAGTCAAATGAAACGTAAATAAAGATTCGTTCACCATCTAAATTTCAAGACATTGATTTTTGAGTAGTGGAGCTCAAAATCGAGCTTTATCTCATTACCAGAAAGAGGGAATGAAGAAAAAATCTTTCAAGTGAGAATCGAACCACCACACCACAACCGTTGTGTTTACAATCACAGGCTATGCCACTGCGCTACGACGGTCTCAATTATTGAAATACTTTTTTTGTAGTATACCTACTTAGGCGTGATTACAAGTTGATCAACAAGACCTTGTATTTTATTCTGCGTACAGGAATGAAAGTATAGCCTGCTATATAACCAGTTCTGTACTAGCTATCTATTTTATATTTGGTATTTTTAATGAGTTAGTTAACTGTTTTTCGATTATTGTGGATTCAAATACAACTTAAACAATTTATGACTTTTATTTACACAATCTTTAGTCCAATAAAAAAAGAAAATCGAATTGGAACAAAGAAATAAATGAAATTTTCTATTGTAAATAAAAAAAAGGAATAAAAATCGTTCAGAAAAGTTTTTTAAGGAAAAAAAAACACGGAAAATGGGGAGCGGAGTGACTTAACAATAGGGAAAGGGAGCCTCTGCCAACCCTATTATATACGGAATACAGCGTGGACCTGAAAAAAAATACTTACTCCCTAGTAAACCACCGTCAAGCTCTGCAGTAATACCGACTCAAGTATGCTCAATTCGAAAACCACCAACTTTACCACCCTCAAAGAATAATTTATATATATATAAAAAGAAAATGTACCTGACTGACTGTGGTAAGACGCACGCACAGCCGTAACCTCTGTGCGTAGAAACATGAAATTTGGACAGATTTTTATTTTCATAATCTGGAAATCCACTAAAGGGATGAAACAGGGGTTGAAAGTTTATTTGGAAAATTTTCTAAATCGGCACCGATTTTTATAAAATTTAAAATTCAGACTTTTAAAAATATTTCATTGAACACGTGTTTCATGGTTTTTTAGAAGTCACCACCTAAGGATTCAAATAAGGGGTTGAAAGTTTATACGGACAAATATTTAAATCGCCAACGATTTGTATAAAAATTTAAATTCAGACTGTTAAACATATTTTACTCAACACGTGTTTCGTGGTTTTTTTCGAATTCACCCCTAAGGGTGCAAATATGCGGGCGAAGCTGCGCGTGCCCACTAGTAAAGAATATTGTCTGATCACATTGACATTTAAAAACAGAACTTCGCTCAAAGGTATTAAAATAAAAATAATTCAGTCTCATTCCACATACATGTTCATTTGTACTGGTATTGTACCAATGTGGACAAAATGAAATAAGAATATATTTTTAGTATTTCTTCCTTATTTTTGATCCTTTTTATAATCTGATTCTTATTTGATCGAAAGCGTGCTGGTTGTAGGTTCGATACTCTCTAGGAGAAATTAATTATTTTAATTTTTTTGCTCTAGTAGAATAAGATGTGGCATTGAATTCCGCCTCTCAACATGCAATTTCTCAAATTCGAGAACATATTAAAGGACGGAGTACGGTATAAACTAGGTACTCTTTTTTTTTACTCGAGATTAATTCTATTTGCCTTTACAGTGAATTGAGTAAAAAAGGGTGGGAATGTCGTCAGCGACAAGGATGTCCGTGTCTGCGGGACTCGACTCAAGGCTTGCAGCTGTCGACCGGACTGATACATTAGGTTCCCTCTACCCACCCTTTTGTACAAACTTACAGTGTGAAGTAACACAGTTAAGGACCTACTGACCCAGTTACTACGAAACCATGAAGATTGTAATTTTTTAATTCAATTCCAATATGGGGAATTATTTCTATTTATAATATCATCAATATTTTTTTTCAATTTTCCTAATAATAACCTTATAAGTTAGAACATAGATACCTATAATTCTCTTTGATACAATATATTTAGCTTATCAATTCTTATCGCGGAACTTACATCATTGATAGTCGCCACGACCAGATTCATAATTAAAAGCTAATTGACGGCAATATATGACCAAGTAACTGGTTGGTATTTATTAAGCAACATGCCTATATTGCTCTACGTCGTTGTCGATGGATGCTTAAAGTTAATAAAGAAAAAAAAAATTTTCACGCTATATCCCACACTCTGCAGGGTAGGCAGATGGAACCTAGTGTCAAAACACTCTGTTCTCCATTTTCCGCTGAATTTTACGAAGCATGCAGGGCAGGTGTGTTGAGTGGCGGTACTCAACGGCGTGATTTTCGCTTTGGTGCCAGAGCAAAGAAATGATAATATAAGTTTAAATAAATATTTCATTTCCTCGAGTGGGGATCGAACCACAATCGTCGCGTTGCAGTCATACCCTTGTGCCCCCGCGCCACAACGGCCTCATTTAACTTTTTTTCTTTTTTCCAACTTCACACTGTATCCCACACACAGCAGGGTAGCCAGAAGGAACCTAAATTAATGATGTTATAACACTCCGTTCCCCACTTTCCACCAATTTCTGGAGGCTTTGCGTGTTGAGTCGGTCCATTCAGTCGATTTACAGGCACACTTTGTGCCCCTGCGCCACGACTGGCCTTAATTATTTCAAATAATTAATTTAATTAGGAATAAACAAATGAGTTCAATAAATATTAGTGTTATTAACAAATGATAAAAATAATATTTGATTTTTATTATAATTTTGATGATAAAATCAATTGTTGGAACAAACACATCTTAACGATATTAAAGTTAATGATGTTGATATACATCAATTAAATATAATTACGATTAGAAGTTAACTAGATCGCTAGAACTGTTGTTTTTTGTTTGTATGTGCGAAGACAGTGGACGGTCAAACGATTAACGACTACCGCATTCCTCATTATATTACGATTAGTCATTAAGAAAAATGAAATAATGATATTAAAAAAATATTTTATTTAAATATTAATTAAAATTAAGTTTTAATTATTTTTTTTTAACTAGACTAAACAAGTGTTAACTGAGTACAGTTAACATTGATTTAGTCGATTAGTAAGATTAGTAGTTAATAAGCTACTAATCTTATCTAGATTTACTAATCTATATAGATAGATAAGCTTCTGCTTACCATAGGTATAATTTTTTCGAATCCTTAAAATATTTGTAAATTAATTATTAAAAACAGTAAGTGTTTAGTTAATAATTAATATTATAATTTTTAAATAAAATATATGTAATCAAAATGATAACTTGTATAAATTAATCCTATAAAGTACATACTGGACTCTACTCTAGATATTCTCTTAAATATATAGAATCGATGTCTATAATATAGTGAAGTCAGTCGTAGCACAGACAACAAATTGTGACTATAAACGCAACTGGTTGTGGGTTCGATTCCCACACTAGGCAATGTGAAATATTTAAATTTATATTTCTATTTCTTCACTCTGGTGTAAAGGCAAACCGCGGCAACATGCAATGCTTCCAAAATTCGGCGGACAGAGGAGACCCCAGTGTCTTAACACTATGTTTTCTCTGCCTACCCTAATGTGGGATACAGCGTGAAGCTGATTTATTTATTTTTACTTATACTAAAGTCGTATACATGTACTATAAATCTGGATATAAAAAAATTACAAGAAATGCTTATAAAAAAATGCACAAGAATACCACCATACATTCAAATAAAAAAGGTGAATGAAATCATAAAAAATAGAGAATTTTTTCAATTTTTTTGCACAAGAATACCACCATACATTCAAATAAAAAAGGTGAATGAAATCATAAAAAATAGAGAATTTTTTACAAGAAAGGTAGGTACGTATGAATTAAAATAACTGCATATGTCACACCGGCTATAGTTTCAGTTTCAAATTTCTATAGTGCAATATGCACAATACTGTAATAAGCGTACAGTGTATCAGCTGTAATATTTTAGTATCAAATAGTCAAAGTCAACGTAAATTAGTCTCTTTTTAGGGTTCCGTACCTCAAAAGATAAATATGAATTTGATTGCTCGTCTGTCGTTCTATCAACGCCATTTATCTCGAGATCGCGTGGAGGTATCAAGCTTCTAAATCAACGTAATCAAACCATATGAGAACCATTTATGCATCGATTTTGCTATATTTTGTGTGAAATTCTCCACTTATTCAAAACTTACAGGATACTTCCCGTGGACATTTATGAAATCTGGTACAGAAGCAGGTAGGCGAGTCCAACTCGCACTTGACCGGTATTTTTTACGTAATTACGTGAGAAAGTTACGAGGAAGAATTATAATGATACGTAATACTTTTTTGATACGTAATTTTTTTTAGAGGCCAGTCGTAGCGCAGTGGCACAAACTGTGACTATAAAGTCGACTGGTTGTGGGTTCGATCCTCATTCGACGAAATGAAACATTTATTTACATTTATATTTTCATTTCTTCGCTCTGGTGTCGAGGCAAAGAGCGGCGTTGAGTTCCGCTACTCGATGTCACCAGAACTCGGCGGAAAGTGAGGAACGAAGTGTCTTAACACTAGGTTTCCTCTGCCTACCCTGCTGTGTCCGGGATACAGCGTAAAGCTGATCTAATTCTTTTTAGTTTCACACTGTACACAGTAGCAGTGTAGCCAGAAAGAGAGATGATCCAAACCACAATTATCATATTTACAGTCAGCTAACAAACTGCGTCAAGTTATTTTTTTATTTTCTTTACTAAGATTTTTTTTTTCTATACAGAAAATATTATTAAATTCTGTAAAATAATTGCTATTTGTGTAAAGTAAATTAAATCCACGGTCATATTCTAAATATTCTTATTTAAATTCTATGGAAGTACTAATTACTAAACAACGAAGTCACATTATTATTCAAGGTTTTCAGCAAAAGCAAAAATATTTAGTGATAAAGAGAACGCTTACTGAATCCATTGATTCTGTTTCATTAAAATGTAATTGTGTTTAATAAATTATAAGATAATTAAATTATAAATATTAACTAAGTTGTTGTTAATAATAATTTATTATTCATAGATTTAAATTTAATATTCATAGACAAAAATATATTTATTTATTAAATTTTAGTGTTAATTATTAAGTTAAAAGATTTCGTTGAAAGTAACACAAATATAACATTTTACAAGAAATAAAATAACAAAGACAAACAGAACATGAATTTACTAAAGAAAATTTATTTTAGTTCTTAAGATTTGTCTTTATTTTTTATCTTTATAAAGACATTCATAAATAAAAAAAAATCTTGCTTATTTAACTATTAAATAATCAATGAATTATTTAAGCAATTTCAATTTTAAATTCAATAATTAACTTTTATTGCTTTTTAGTCTAATCTAATGAGGCCCGTCGTAGCGCAGCGGCGCAAAGTGCGACTGTAAAACCGACTGGTTGTGGGTTCGATCCCCATTCGAGGAAATGTAATATTTAATTAAATTTATATTTAAATTTCTTCACTCTGGTGTCAAGGCAAAGCGCGGCGTTGAGTTCTGCCACTCAACCAATACCTCCAGAATTCGGCAGAAAGTGGGGAACGGAGTGTCTTAACACTAGATTCCCTCTGCCTACCCTGCTGTGTGCGTAATACAGCGTGAAACTAATTTTTATTTTAATCTAATTATGTAGGTCAGTCAGACTTTACTATGCTAGTTTCTTAGCTATAACTATAGTATAGTATCTCGAACAACCGACGTAGCGTGATAAAATTATGTTTTACCTCAATCATTTGAGTGTAACGGCCTAAATCCAATCATACATAATATCAGTATATTCTGATTTTAATGAGAAATAAGAATCTTGAGAACTAAATCGTTTACATTCAATTAGTTTTTTTTTATTGTTTTTTAATCGCCTGTTAACTGTTTTATTGTATTTACATTAAATATAGTTCTAGTTAAAGTATAGAATAGATTATTGATATATTTTTTAATTTCGATCATAGTTTTTTTTATTAATTTATACATTATTTTTAGAAGCGGAGAGAAATTTTAGTGAAAAATAACTCTGTTTCAGATAAATGAACATCAAAATTATAATAAATATATAGGTACCTGTTATTTTTAACATATTATGTATTATAAATAATTATAGGTAATATTAGAAAAATCTTAAACATGATCAAATTCGTAAGATTCACCAGTTTTTCCTTAATAAAAAAAAATCGAAAACAATTATATTTCATTTAATAATTGGATTTTTTATATTTTATTGAAGTAGCTTTATTTGAATAAAAAATATATATATTTCTCGAACATTTAATCCGGTTCGCGAACTAATCGCGGGTCTTTGACCGTAGCGCAAACAGACATTAGTCACATACGTCATTATATGATAATTATATTTACGCAAAATTTCGGTCTCATCTTAAATAACTGTATATGATATTAGAACACGAAATGTTAGGGCTTTATCTCGATAGGGTCGATTGACCTTACTCAAGAACTGTAAAATTTATAACTAATAATAAATAAAAATTAAATTAAATCAGTTACATGCTGTGTCATGCATACAGCAGGGTAGGCAACGGGAATCTAGTGTTAAGACACTCCGTTCCTCACTTTCAGGCGAATTCAGAAGGCAATACTTAACCGAGTGCCTTGGTGCCGGAGCGAAGAAATTAAAATATTAATAAATGAACAAAAATAAATATTATTTACTTTGTAATGTATCACTTACCGTACAACGGTCCCACCATAAGGACGTATAGCAATATTATTGACAATATCTCATTTCTCAGACCAAACGCACGTGGTCTCACCACAACCAAAATGGTCTTGGCCACCAATCCAAAAACATCATTAAGAACATTTCTAAGATTGTTTTCTTGATTCACTATAGTCCTATTTTCATCAGAAGGCAACACGTCTTCCAATCTTAAGAGTCCGAATAAAAATGTTACACTATACAAAACAATTAACACAGAAAACACACCATAGTAGCCAATTGCCTTTAATATTATACCACTCAAAGCTGTTCCCGAAGGTGTTCCCAAACTGACACAAATTGTTACTAGTCCCAAACGGAACGTTCTGCTTTCGACTGTAGTCC
>DWQW01010686.1:0-11956 GCA_018249695.1 Heliconius erato demophoon
TGAAAACCAACAATCCTAATTAGAGCAGATAATAGAAATCTGTCTGTTTACACTTCGAAAGAAATAAAATTAATTATGATAAAATATATATCTTTATGAATCACCAAACGTTGTTTACATTTTTAATGTAAACGTTACATTAAAAAAAATAGAAAAAAAATCATAATAAAAATCAGATTATGATCTGTTAGAAAAATACGTTACTTTTTATTAATAGATACTGTTTTTAATAATACTTGTTATTAATATGTGGTTTTGTTTGTGCAATGTGCAAACTTAATTGTAGTAACAATAAAATAGATACACATGAAATTTTTTTTTTTATTATTAAAAACAAGCTTTTATTCATTTCATGCTGTATTGTATATCAAATCATTTCATTTGATACTCATATTAATTAGGTGGGTTGTGCAAAAAATTGTAATCCGCCATTTTGTTGCGGCTGCCATTATCATCAAAACTGAAGTCGTAATTCATATATTAGCTCAATTGAACACTGCAACAACTAGCACGGCAAGTTTCAAAAGTTGTAAAGGTGTTGACACGATAAATGTTCAAAAAGTAACACTCTTTTATTTAAAAAAAAACTACCCGGCTTAAATAATTATTTATTTTTTCGTTCTTTTCTTTTGTAAAAAAAAATTAAATAAAAATCTTTTAATTTTTAAAAAGGCTTTTATTAATTAATTTTTAAATTAAATTGTAAACTGAAAATTAATATTGTTGACATTTTAAATTATAATTATAGCTGTTACCTATAGGTTATATATCTTAGGAAAGGGTTCGAACATAATAGATTTAGCTAAATGTATTGAAATTTCCTGGGAGCTCTAGCGTACCCTGGGTAAGTCTATGTTCAACAGTGAACCCGATCAGGCTGATATGATATATATGAAAATTTTTTACTGACGTAGATATAAGTACGATCGATCTCAAATTTTAGAGTTCCAAAATGCAGTTTTTTATTATGAAATGTATAGTTAGCGTGCATATTATAATTTACCAGAACAGTCATATTTATGTGGATATATTCAATATACACTCGCTTCGCTAAATATGCGTTATTAAAAGGAAAAAATTTTACACCCTTTTATCACTTTTCATATGTTTTTTTTATTGCCTAGATATGTAAAGATATGTAAATTATATATTATTATAGAATTTACAGCAGTTTGCTTATTAAAATATATCAGTCTAAAGCTATAATCTATAAAATGTGAATATTATCGATGTAAAGATATGCGAGTATGTATCAATATGAAAACGTAAACGTGACTTCCTGCTTAGAAATTGTTTAGGTAATACGTATAATTTTATATAAATTAACTCACCACGTCTACTATGAAAATACTTCAATTTACTGTTGTAAATTAGCTTTGTATATTTATTGTGATAAATCTTCATATAACCAATATGACTACTTAAAATGATTATAACTTTAATGTAATAATATCTTTCATTTTTTTTTATTTATTACCATTTAACAAATTAGCACAAAAACATTAATATACTATAACGCAAAAAGTAGATAATTAAACACTTATTCACTTCCAATAGCTATATTTCTTACAATAATGTTAATTATAATTCACTGTACTCCTCACTCCAACCAAAAACATTTTCCCGCCCAAATTTGACATTATAAGCGCGCGTCATTCCTTTCCCGCCAAGCCCCTCCCCGACCGCTCGGCGACAGCGTAGATCAGTGATTCTCAACCACTGTGCCACGGCACTTTTGTGTGCCGCCAAATTTTGTAAATATATAATAATGTTAATATAATTAAATTATATAATTTAAAAAGAAAAATATTTTTAACATGAATTTATATTTAAATCCACAAAAAATAAATTAGTATATTTAAATTTTTTGTCATAAGCTATTTATGCAGTGTGTTGTAGCAAATAATTTCTCTTTGTGTGCCGCCAAATTTTGAAATCGTTAAATATGTGCTGCAACAAAAAAAAGGTTGAGAATCACTGGCATAGATTTCTCGACTCGAGTATGGTAAATACGTAACATCTAAAATTAAAAAAGTTTATATCAATGTTAAAAATGTTCTTACATTCAACATTTTTAATTTATAGTAAAGTTAAATCATAAAAAAAAAAAAAAAATAATCAATAAAATTTTAAATTTTATTTTCCTTCTTCCTCCGTTCTTCATTTTCCGACAAATTCTGGATGCATTGTGTGTTAAGTGGTAGACTGACTGATCTCTATTAAACGAAGCTGTTCTTTAATTTTATTCAATACGGACCGCGTATAATCCGTACTTTAAGCATAACTTCCACCGCGAAAGAGTATAAAGCGCGAAAGAGTATAAGGCGCGACGTACTCCTTTAAAAAAAGAGATTTCATTTCCACTATCAAAGTGATCAAATGTTTTTTGCAAGTTCAACGAAGATCTTAATAGACCAGCTCCACTCGTGGTAGAAACCAGGCTTAATTGACTAAAAATGTAATACTTTGAAGTTCATGAGAAAACATCAATGCGAAGAAGTTTTAAGTCCATTTCAACTCTTTCGGTCAATTCTTTTCGCCCAACTGTTGTATTGGTGAGAATACCTAAATTCGTGAAACACTATAAAAAAAAAAACGAAAATCAGAAATAGATCCGATTCCCTCACGACGTACACCGGGATTTATGTTATTTTATACATTACTTAGGACTCGACAATAACTTCCATAGAAACTGACCAGACAATAAACAAAATGTTATAATCTTTGAGTAAACACGCGCAATTTATAATTATCGTCGCAAATATGGCTTACTGTAATCATATCCGGTATATAGATATTAAAGCCTAAGTACCTACATATGGAGAACAATGTTTTCATTGTTTGAGATATTTGACAATAAAAAAGTTGAATTTTGAACTATATTGTCGTCACTCGTTGATGCCTGATGATAGAATACTTTGTTAGCCATATTCGTAATCTTTTGTCTAATATAAAGGTGGGGACATCGTGGCGCAGAAGGACAACTAGTTGTAGATTCGATCTCTACTTAGGGAAATAAACTATTGTATATTTAAATTATTCTCAAATTCTCGAATTTCGAGCTGATTAGAAGAAATATAGTGTCAAGATACTCCGAAATCCGTTTGCCTTCCGAATTAGAAACAATACGTATTAGGTGGCGGCAGTAGTTTTTTTTCAGGCGGTGGTAGTTTAACGCTGAATAAAATTATTTAAATATAAACACTGTACATAATTAAACGCCTTAATTGTCTTACATATCTTATACAAATATTTTTAAATAAAAAAACGGCCACAGAAAATTATCTTTAAAATGGATTAAAGGAGATCACCATATCTTTGGCTATCAAATTTGTTTTTTTGTGGTATGTGCAACTAAATCAATGGACTTTGATATCATAATTCAGTGGAATTGCCGGGTAATGTTTTTTTTTATTCGACCTTTACTAAATAGAGAATGGTCCCTTGCCAGACGTTTTCTTGCCAGGTAGAGAAATGTCACAATATTTTTTAATTATGCTACTATTAACGAATGTAGATTTGTTAAGTGCAATTGTGTAAAGTGAGTGCAGTTAACATTGCGATATTTCGCTGTTTGCCTTCTTAAAATTTCTAATAGAGTTTTTAAGTTTTAAAAAACAATAACTAAATTCACATTAAAAATTATTTATTGCTTCCAATCGATCTGGAAATATTACCCACAATGATCTTAAGAAAGAAGCTAAAATCATTTATAATGATTTTTAATTAACAGTGAAGACAATAAAAGTGTTTATTATAATAGTAGAAATATTCCGGTGGTCTTAGAGTAGCCTCGGTTAACCCAATACTGAAAGTTTGAGTAAGAGAAAAACTACCTATCATGTAATATGTCTCAATTATGAAAACTAAATTAAAATTAAATAATTTTCACGCTGTATACTGCACACAGCAGGGTAAACAGAGGGAACCTAGTGTTAAGTCACTTCGTTTCGCACTTTCCACCGAATTCTGGAGACATTGCGTGTTGAGTGGCGGAGTTCAACGTCGCGCTTGGCCTCGACGCCAGAGCGAAGAAATGAAAATATAAATTTAAATAAATATTTTACTTCCTCAAGTGATCGGACCCACAATCAGTCGCGTTTACAGTCACACTTTGTGACTGACCTCTAAATTATGAAATTCTTCAATACCTTTCAAATCACAAAGCTGGAACAGTTATGTAGGTAGGTACTCTTGCTGCTTCTTGCTGGAATACTTATTAATTTTAAGTGGTTAATCTTCTAATTCATAAATATATTCTAATTAACATAGATTACACTTAATTAGTTTATTTTTCACTACTAAGAGACAAATATTTTTGTTGTTGTTCTTTGTTGGCGACCCAGCGACCCAGCATGCCAATTTATGACTAGTCACTTCGCCATTGTCACGTTGATTGGCGAACACACAAAGCAGCATTTTAAAAATTAATCCTGCTACTATAATGCCTTCAATCATAAAATAAAAAATATATTGAAGTGCGATTGTAAACGCTTTCGCGTTGTTGTGGGTTCGATTTAGGAATCAAGTAAGCTCGAGGAAATGAAATATTAAATATTTAATTTTCTCGCATGGTTAGGAGGTGAAGCGTGGCGTTAGGTTTCAGCACTCAACACGCAATGCCTCCAGAATTCGGTTGAAAACCACAAGTGCAAACACGGCTATGATACGATTTTCCATCATGAAATTCCAGTTTATATTTTCGACGACTACGATTCTGGTGGGCAGTCCAAGGTCCCATCAGTCACTTTCCAGTCCATGTTCAGGTCCTCGTCATCATAAGATATGTATAGAGTATGTTAATAAAAATCGAATATGTTTACTAGAGGGCAGTCCAAGGCCATGATAAATGAACAGAATATGTTAACACGAATTGAATACACTCGCAATCGATATATTTACTAGTAGACAATCCAAGGTTCTATCAGCCCTCCTCCAGTACCATCATCACACCAGCTCGATGGTACCATAATATTGTATTGCCATCTAATCTAAATATAATTACAAAGTTTCATGATAATACAACAATTAGAAGTGCTTTTACATTTACATAATTTTGAAGAGATGGAATGGAAATCCATTCCATCCATTGCAGTGGATTTTTAAGAATCTTTTGCACTGATTTCTTTTAGAGATAGCCGCCCGAACTGGGCGCCCGCCCGACTGGGAAACATCTATGTTTCAAATTAAGAATAAAATGTTTGTCTCCCTTTTGTTCATTCTTCGAAAACATATGGACTTTCGACCGGGTCTGGTAATCTATTCTTAGACCATGAATCAATCTATAAGATTTTTCTCTACCAAAAAGTGCTCATCGTAGCTAAAGAAATTTTCTCGTAAAATAAAATGAATGAGGCCAGTGAAAGGCCAGAGGCGCAGTGGCACGAAGTGTGACTGTAAAACCGACTGATTGTGGGTTCGATCCCCACTCGAGCAGATGAAATATTTACTTAAATTTATATTTCCATTTCTTCGCTCTGTTGTTGAGGTTAAGAGGCACGCATTACCTCCAGAATTCGGCAGAAAGTGAGAAACAGCGTGTCTTAAAACTAGGTTCCCTCTGCCTACCCTGCTATGTACGGGATACAGCGTGAAGCTGATTTTTTTTTCACTTAGGTACAATATAATATAATGACTCAATGCTGTGATAAAATCGGAGAGAAATGAATCACTTTATAAATACTTTATCCGCTTTGTTCCGACCTAAACTCGTTATCTTTTTCGATTGGATAATTATATCAATTAAAAATAACCCTATTACATTTTATATATATTTTCTATATAGCCAAATATATTTGCACCTGCATAATACATTCAATACAAATTTGCTATAATATTTTTGAAGGACATCATAGTTGCAGGTGTATTTTTTTTCTTCGAAAAATGCTTATTACTGAATTAAACAACCGGAATACTTTTCACGCAAGATGCGAAACCATTCTCAACATTATATATCCATATATTAATTATTAATTATATTTATCAAATACATCATAGTGCAATCAGAATGATAAAGATTTAACATTCCTTTTGGTAGTCAAATACTTATGTCGTAACTCATTAAAGATTGCGACATATTTACTTTAATACGACTATAACTTGAAGCCATCTTGCAAGATATTTCGATACGAGACGCACAATCTGAATAGAGTTGTGGGGAATGTAGTGTCTTAACATTAGGTTCCCTGCTATGCGGGACAAAGCTTGAAACTGCTTATTAATTTGGCAGAAAGCTTTTATATAAATATTTTTAAATTTTGGCAGCCTCGTCAGACAAAATGCTGTACACCACCTATGTATAGCAGCTTCTAGCTCCGTATACCAATCTGAGCTTTCTGCCCAAATTCGACAGTACATTTTGAGTAGCGCTTTGTCTTGTCAGAACGTGTAAATAAATGTAATTTTTTAGTTTGATTGCGCATCGAACCCACTCCCATCGCATTTACCTTTCACCATTAACCAAAATTCTTGTGCATTATTAAGCATTTGTAACGATTGACATTCAAATGATTTTTTTATAGTAAAGTTAAATTAAAAAAAAAACATCCACTTACATACATAACAATATCGAAATATTATGCTCCTACAATATAAAACCCAAATGTACCAATTAAACATAAGCTATAGTCATCGAAGGCAGCAAATCGCTCCCGTAATTATCGGTACGGTAAGTATAATGTCTCATTGTTAATTGTTAGAGGATATCAGAGGCGGATCTCTTTAGGCCTGTCTGCCTTATCTTTGTAAACGCTCGTGAGTCCTCCATAAAGTCCGCCATTCATTATAGTCTGGGAAAAAATAATTTATGTATATACTTAAAATAAAATAAATCAGCTTTACGCTGTAACCCGCATACAGCATGGTAGGCAGAGGGAACCTAGTGTTAATACACACCGTACCTCACTGTCCCCCGAGTTCCGCCACTCAACACGCAATACCTCCCGCATTGCGTGTTGAGTGGCGGAAGTCAACGCCGCACGTTGCCTCGATACCAGAGCAAAGAAATGAAAATGTAAATAAATAATTCAATTCCTCGAGTGGGGAAACCAGTCGATTTTAGAATCACACTTTGTGCCCCTGCGCCACGACTGGCCTCACGACTTTTTTTTATTTTTTTTCTAGAAAAATAAATTAATTCAGTACACAATTTAAATATTTTCTAAGTGCAGCATTTATTGGATATAACTAAGGTTTTAAAAAATGTAGTTATCTTAAAGTTTCACTTAAGTTTAAATTAAGTTACAGACAAAATAATATTACAGTTCATAGCAACCTATATCATTCAAGTTGCTCGCAATTAGCACTCGATAATGTTAGTAGAACATTTTCTTAAGAACATAGCTTATAAAAGGTAGCATAGTGAGATAATGAGACCAGTGTGTAATATGTTATTTCTGTATTAGGCATTGAAGAACTTTGAATGGGCTAAAAAAGGGTAATGGCAAGAAAAAATTGTTTGTGCGATGAGACGCCATATAATTTTAATTAATTAAAATTCATAAATAATTTATAATTTTAATATAATATTTTATAAATATTAAAATTATGTTTTAAAAAAATTATATATTTATACCATATTTACGTGCCAATGTTTGTATGTAAATCATATAATGTATTTGCGGCCGTCGAGGCGCAGGGGCACAAACATTCGACTCTAAACGCAACGATTGTGGATTTAATTCCCACATAGGGGAATGCAATATTTAATGTTTTCATTTCCTTCACAATATTATCCTTTACACATCTAGATTATACTTATATACCTGTACCTTTGTGTTTTACTCTAAAAACATCTTATTTTATAAAAAAATGTATAGATACAAGTGTAAAAACAATTGTAATTCTTGTAATACATGAGTGCGACGAGAAATTTAGTCATTTATATTATTTTTTTTTTGTAATGATTTAAATAATATAATATAGTCCGGAAGTGAGTTCCCGAAATCCAAAATAGCAAAACATACCGCCATTTTTTGATTAGGTTATATAAGCAAATTCAAATAACAGCAAAATTTTTTACAATTTATCATCAGACTTTGCCCGCCTTTATCAAAATCCCTTGTTTATCATTAATCGATTGTATGATTACTTATCAAATTCAAACAGAACCATTAAATCCGACTGAAACCGCCACTTTCCTCTTTTCGAATATCAATTTTATCCATTTAGGTGTACGAATTATTCTTAATGCATTTGATCTTTGATTGCATATTTCGTATTCCTGAACGGTAGTCATCAAAATATCGCTAAACGCTGGTTGCCATTGTTTTGCCTCAGGCTGTTAAATGAAATTGGCGAAAACGTTTTGTTCAGACACGCTACCGTTACTGTTATGGTTTAGGGCTCATTTCAAATGATATATCACAGAAATCGATTAAAGCATATTTAAGTTGATTTCTTAAAAACATCTTTTGTAGACCGTATACCATAAGACTGAAGTTACAAACACGTATAAATAAGTGTAATTACAATAAGACGACAGCCAAAAATTACATAAATAAAAAATATATATGAAATATTAAATAAATGAAAAATAAATTAAATCGCATTCGAAAAGGAAACGAGATTGCCTTAAATCAACATTAGACAATTTGTGTTCTTAGAAGAACTGTTATGTTATTAAAAACAAACTCATGCCTTGAGTTCATTCAAATGACGAAAACTTTTTTTAATGAACCAATATTAATAAATCAAACTGTAACAGTTTTGCTCAGTTAAAACAAAGCAATTGGCGAAGGTAAGTATATCGATCAAAACTTTCGGAGATAAGCGTGTTCATACATAAAAACAGATAAAAAAATCGAAAAAATATTTTGTTTTCTATTATTTTTTTGAAGTTTACCTTTTTACCTATTTCAGTCAAAAATATTAAATGTACAGACAAAATATTTTTATTGTTTTATTATACGTATAGATATTCAAATCAGTAATATTTCTTAATATACAAATTGTACCTAAAATATTTGAATAGAATCGCATACATCAGTCAGTATTAGGTAGACAAGTCTCAAGACAGCAGTACATACAATTTTTTATTCACTTCAAGTATTAGCTGCATTTCAAACCAGTTCGTGCATTATGGCTCGAGTTAAGTAGGTAGTAGTAAGTGCAATATCTATAGCAGTTTCTTCCTGTAACTAATGATTAAGAAAAAGCTTGTGTATATTTTTTTCTCTAAACTTGTAACATTATTATTTTTCTTAGAAAAAGAGAGGGAAACTAGGAATATACCGTGTTGTGTGGTGAAATACGTCGTGGTATGTTTTGTTATGAAAACAACAAAAGCAGTAGGTACATGTATTATTATGAAGGTGAAAATTTGACATTTGATTAGTTACCAAGACAGTAATATAGACCCTTTAATAATATTCTTAGCTTATATATAGCTATTTACCTACTAGTATTTAAGACTTTTGTATTTCAAAATGAACTACCTGTTCCTTTTTTTATTTTGCGTCCGATATTAGTTTTCCTTACTTTTACTACTACTTTTACTCCCATATTTTTGTTATCAGCTTCACGCTGTATCCCGCACACAGCAGGGTAGGCAGAGGGTACCTAATCTTAAGACACTATATGAATTTATAAGCTTGAAACCATCGTGGATATACGATTAGTGTGAATTCGGTGCCTATACCTTTCCACATCGCGATTAATTGTTTAATATTATAAAGTATATTAGCTACCAACGTTAAACATGCATCACCACCCAAATAGTGGCAAAGTTTTTTTTTTTAATATAGTCCATGATTTTTTATATGTATGCGAACTACCACAGATAAAATATTAAAATTATTAAGACGTAATAATAGCACAGTTCTTTGGTAAAAAATATATTTATTACACAATATATAACCGATTCTATGTTTAAAAGAGAAATAGTGATTTTGAGTCTAAAAGAAATCAGATCCACTATCTGACTTCGCCCAAGTTAACAATATTAATATTTTTCAGTATTTTAAATTTTATTTTGTAACCCTTACCGTTGCTTATTTGATCGATAATCGTATGGTTTCTATAATTTTTGTTCCTCACTGCGAATTCTTTTTTCCCGAGGCGATATGGGAATCGTCGGATGCTGCAAATTACAAATACCTCTAAATGTTTGTCTTGCGGCAAAAGGATATAATATGCACTTTTCAAAATAGCCATTTTGAATCAGACAGTGGGTATATGCTAATGGCGGTACGAAAAATCAAGTTTTTACAATCGTTTTGAAATATTAGAAACGAGAAATTAGTTGAATATGAGAATAGCTGGATTGATAAAAAAATAATAAAAAAAATAATTTAGTTGTATATCAACATAATATTTATTAAATTATAAAATAATGTAAAATAGTTTTAATAGTTATACTATCGGAGTAAATTCAAATGATTCTTGTTCACCTGTTTCATTTAACAGCATGCTCCAGTTTGAATTGTTTGAATACCTTTAAAGATATGTATAATATACCTAAATAATCAAAACTTTAGGTATGTTAAATAATTTTTGTATGTAGAACCTATGAACCGCCACGACACCAAAGCTAAAAATACTCTGTGATATTAGTAGATACAACATATATAATTGTTTATAAAGTTAATATTTTAAATTATTCTCTTATGATATTCTAAATTCGTTATAAGTCACGCTGTCTTTTTCTATAATGTCTAATGATTATATTGTAAAATACTTCCACACTAGTATGTAGAAAATGGATTCCTGTGCGTACCGTGTCACCTAAGCACATCCGTCTTAATAGTAGACCAAGATTGATTACACCAAATACAAAGTTGAAAGAAATAAAAGAAGAAAAAAATAAAAGATTTGCAAAGGTGTAAAGAGGACTGCTAAGGCATAGAAGAACTTATGTCAATATGTTTTCCGTAAGAGAAATCGGGAAAATGTGTAACTTTCAATCACTTATAATTTGGAAATTTAGCCCTTGAGTACTTAAATGATACTACTACTACAACTAAATGACGTTCATACTTCTACTCTGTGATATGTTAAAAGTTATTGTAGGTGTTACAAGTCATAAACAAAACACAGCAAAAGTAAATTAATTCTTGTAAAAAAAGTGTCCCCAGAGTGGGAATCCAATCCCAGAGTACAGTCTGACGCTGTTCTGCTGCGCCACGACGACCTCTATTAAAGAGAGTAAAGCTTATTTTTCATAAGAAACCATGAAATCAATTACATATGCGTCAGATTATATCTGGACAGCGTTGTAAATCTTGTATAACACGATGGCATAGTTCACTGCGGATATTGAACCGTATTAGTGTCAATGCTCACAGAACCTACTTCCTTTCACGTTTCGATAATCGCCGCTTAAGTATTTGAAACTTGTCGACTAAAACGACAAATGGAGATTATTTTTTTTCTTATTTACTTCTTTTTTTAGAATTTTTCGTATTTTATTTTTGTTAAAATACCCATATTGGAAATACCCATACTAGCCGTTCTAATTACGAAATATATTATAACCTAATTATATCGTGGCGCAGGGGCACAAGTGCGTAATTGTTTGTAAACGTGACTGGTTGTGGGTTTGATCAGTCGAGAAAATTAAATATTCAATATTTTCATATCTTCGCTCTGGTGTCAAAGAAAAGCGTGGCGTTGGGTTTTGCCACTCAACATGCAATGCCTTCAGAGCTCGGCGACAAATGGGGCACGGAGTGTCTTAAGACTAGGTTCCCTCTGCCTACCCTGCTGTGTGCGGGAAATAACGTGAAACTGATATTATGATTTTAGTTGTTTGCCATTTAAAAAACAAAATACTGACGTTAATATAACAATTACTACTTACCGCCATTACTGTATTGATTTCGTCGTACATATCTTGTCATACATAATTTCATACAATAACAGCGCACCTACTGGTGTGATTAAGAATATTTTGCGTGACTCCATTGCGTTTCTTTCGTGCTCCCATTTAATTCGTCGTCTTCCGGCCCCGAGGCGACAC
>DWQW01010687.1:0-11954 GCA_018249695.1 Heliconius erato demophoon
GGTGAATGATAAATATAAAAACAATTTTGCATTGTCTAGTCACTTGCATATATAATGAGAAGTGCAGGCCCAATACATTCCCCTTGTGGTACTCCTTTCTCACAGTCTAAGATCAGTATGCAAATGATGGATACTACTTAATCTTTTATTTTAATGGCATCGTATTGTAGTAAATCTACACAAGTTTTGTGGGGTAGGTAAGATGAGAAAAAGTAGAATAAGAAAATTAATGATGCAACGTATGCAAATGCCGCTGTGTCTTCACTTATGGGAATATTGTGTTCTGGGGTGAGATCGAGAATCCGTTAATTTTTTCTATTCGGTTTTTTTTGTGTATACTACTTTTCATACATTTTTTGTTTATAGACATGGAGTATGGTAATTTCCTTATGTAATTAATTTCTTGTTGATTTAGTTTTTTTTTATTCTTTTACTTTTTATAATAACATTAATTTCGTATTTTATATTTGAGGCCAGTCGTGGCGTGTGGTACAAAGTGTAACTGTAAATCGACTAGTTGTGGGTTCGATCTCCACTCGAGGAGATGAAATATTTATTTACATTTATATTTTCATTGCTTTGCTCTGGTGTCGAGGGGAAAGCGCGGCGTTGAGTTCGCCACTCAACACGCAATGCCTCCAGAAATTGGCAGAAAGTGGAGAACGGAGTGTCTTAACATTAGGTTCCCTCTGCCTACCCTGCTGTGTGCGGGATACAGCGTGAAGCTGAAAAAAAATCGTATTTATACTGTACCACCATTTTTTATATTTGTCACATATAAGCGTAAAGTATTTACAATTATATGTGACAAATATAAAATTTGTATGTACAGCCAAATCGCGAGTTGAATGAATATTAATTTAATTAACTTAATTTTATTCTCATACATCAAATATCAATTAAAATGTAAAGAAAATTTATAAATATTTGTAGGTAAATACTAAAAAATTATATCTACACTTAAATCATAATGAAAAAAAATCGATATTTTAATTTATTATTAGTCTTGTCATATATCATACATTATGTTACTTTTTGTATCTAAATACATCTCTTCAAATTTATTTTATATTGTCCAATAGGCAACGCCGATTTCTCACGTCTAAGATATATTCTGAATGATGAAGGAATTCACCATTTATATTAGCAAAATAAACATTAGATTATATATATATATAAAAATGTATGTATTTTTTTGTATATTTTATGGTGTCATTTAAAAATAACGAAATATTTTTTTTATTTGCAGGTATGTAAAAAAATCCCTTATCATCGTTATAGAATAAAAAGTAAGTAGTCAAAAATAAAATAATTTCATTGTCGCACATATCTATTCATGAATATTTATTTCGAGTACTGACATCTATTGAATCAAAGGTAAAAACGATAATTTAGTTCCATAGATCTTCGATAGATGGCGTTAGGTGTAAATGCATTAGCTCTTGGTAACTATTGACAATTGTTTATTATATTAATTTAAAATAGTTATGTGAATTAGAAAATAATACCATATACGTCAATATTCCAAAAAAATAAAGTTACTTTATAATTTTAAAAATACATTTTACGTTTTGCCCTCACTAGTACAAAATTAAATGCAAAAAAACCGGTATGTATTATCTTATATCCGAAATATTCATCATTATTATTGCTTTACATAGTTTTTATTGCTTCATTAATTCTTGTAATCCTCTGACGTATACCAATATATTTGCAAATTATTTATTTATGCAGTAAAAAATATATAAATCTCTATATTCCTTTTCCCTACCAACGTGAATACTATAAGCCTGAGACATAGATATATATTTCTGTAAATAAAAAAACAACCATAATAATACACTATTCCATCATGTATTACCCTCATGCGCGGGCGCAACTTGCACACTACGTACGCGCGCACACACACACGTATACACGTATGAAGAATGGATCGCGGGCCATGTGGTAGTCGTCGGAGTATTTTGACGAATTCCGAATAGATTATATGTGCGTTTTAACGGGATAGACATTTAAATTTTTATTTTGCATTTTCAGTAAGCGATACAAGCACAAAGAGTAGTAGTAACTCCTAATCAGAAATTATGTCAAATATATTTTTCCAATCGATTTTATAAGTCAACATTAATAATAGCTACGAATAAAATCGAATCGAATGTGATAAAAACCTTTTTTTACCACATTCATGGCTAATTAATATAATTTATCTATATATATAAAAGGACTTGTGCTGACTGACTGAGGTAAGACGCACGCAGAGCCGTAACCGCTGATAGTAGAAACGTGAAATTTGGGCAGATGTTTATTTTCATATTCTGGACATCCACTAAGAAGGGATTTTGAAAAATTTTAACCCTAAAGGGATGAAATTGGGGTTGAAAGTTTGTATGGAAAAAAAATTAAATCGGCACCGATTTTTATAAAATTTGAAATTCAGGCTCTTAAAAACAGTTCATTGAACACGTGTTTCATGATTTTTTAGAATTCACCCCCTAAGGGTTCAAATAAGGGGTTGAAAGTTTATATGGAAAAATCTTTAAATTGCCACCGATTTTTATAAAAAAATAATTTCAGACTGTTAAAAATATTTTATTGAACACATGTTTCGTGGCTTTTTTAGAATTCACTCCTAAAAAGCGGGCGAAGCCGCGCGCGCCCTCTAGTACTATATAAAAAAATTATAGTATATCTTTAATTTTTATTTTAAGCCATGTTTTTTTTATAGAGTATCAAAATATATCTCATAAAAATTAAGAAAATTATTCTCTCGTACTGTTAGAATGCTCTCTACGTAAGGTACGCAGAGGTAAATGGACTGCAAAGGTTAATTATATTACGATACATAATAATCGTATTAAGTAATAAATTACAGATACAGAAAGCAAAGCCAAATTCAAATAGTTTTGAACTTTTTAATAAAATAGACAAGAAAACGCATTCTTAAAAAAATATATTTTTATACATATTTTCAATCATCCTCGTAATCGAACCGTAAATCTTGATTTATTTGTTTAGAGAGTGCTATCACTATATTAATAAGTACTTAGAAACAACATAAACTTACTTTCAATCAATAAGCATTTAGTATAGTAGTGCTACCCAAGCCGCAGATACGTACACGACGCCCCCCGTCGCTGCGCGCGCGCAGGGGGGGCACGAAACCTGATTTTCGGTCTATTCTGACCTTGTGGCGGACATATTACATCACAACAATCTGTAATGCCTTATTTGAAAGCCATTACGAAGAAAAACCAACTATAAATCTCGTCGATAAAGTCCGAAATTGCTTATTCAATTATAGGACTTCTTAGATCGTTGTTGAACGTTACTATTGCGGGTACTATTCGGCAGTTACCAAGTAAGGTTTTTCCGGATAAGTCTTTCCGCGTTTATTTTGTTGGTTCAGTCGTTTTCTTCGCTTTGTTTATATCACGATTGTTATTTACTAAAATCTCTAGTAAAGTGTTTTCGTTTTATAGAATTTATCAAATTTTTACTTTATTTATTATTTTTCAATAGCTTAGCTGACTGTAATTAATATTTAATGACGTATTGGAACATTATGAACATGACTTCGAAGAGTGTGGGTTCGAATTAAAACGATAACAAAATGCATATATAAATAAAAGCCTTCTTCTTTTCTAGCTTAACTATGCATTTGCGAGTTAGTTCTCAAAGTTTCCATATAAATATACACATATAGTACTCATAGATGTCGTGTACAAACGTGATAATGGAGTGCTAATTCTCTGTAATATATTTTTGTATGAAAAAAAAATATGTAAATCTCTCTGTATATCTTTGAAACTATCAAATTGAACCTAGGAACATCATCTTTGCCAAAAATTCTCTCATCCATTTACTTAAAACAAGTTGACAAGTTACCAGTTTTAATTGCGATTAACATCTGATCATACACCGTGAAGGGCGTACCACAAAAATATACCAATTTGATTAAAGATATCACTAATTTTAATAATTATACAGTCGCTTCTAACTAATATGACTGACGTAAATCATCTTATATACGTTTATTTTTATACTTTTTTTTAAGTAACTATTATAAATTAATCTTTTTTATTTTTGAAGCCAATCTGTTAACAAAAATTTGAAATGGTTTTCAGCAACACGTAATGTCTCCAGAATTCGGTGTAAAATGGGGAACGATAATGTTTTAATGGTAACAGAGTGTCTTAAAACTATATTCCCAGGTTCCCTCTGCCTACCCTGCTATATGCAAGATACAGCGTGAAGCTAATAAAAATAAAAATATAAAATAAAATAGATGTAATATAATTTGAGTGTAACACATGCATTTTATTTAGTATAGTTCAAGCGGGTGACATTTTTAAAATTTATAAAATATCCCCAAAAGGAAACTGAACCCACATCCACCGCTTATTTTAATTCGGCGAGACAGCATCAATTTGACTCAATTCACTTAATATGTTGTAAAACTTCACACGCTAGTATTCCAAGAAAATGTAATTGGATAGCAAAATTGTTTTTAATTTAGTTTCTTTTTTTATATTCACACGTCTTATATATATGAGAGGCAGTTTTGTCTTTTCGCCTAATTTTTTTAGCAATTAAACAAAGTAAAATTTTCTGTTTAAAGCTTCACAATTTTTTCCGAAAGGTAGAGTGAATTTAATGACAAGACTCTACGTTCTACGTTTTCAGTCTAAATAAAAGTTGCGGTAGTCAACGCCGTGTTTTTTTTTCCCTACCAGAGAAGGTAAATTTAAATAATTCATTGCCCAGAGCGGGAATCGAATGTTATCGAACTCTTAAATTTTTAAGATTAAATTAAATCAATCAATAACATAAAGTTTCTTAAATTGTATACAAATCTGAATGTGGCAGGCATTTAATCTCGCGCCTCTTTAATAATTTCCAAAAGAGTTCAAATCGAACTATTGATATGTTTACTATAAAATATTTTCTTTACTACGTGTGTTCTACACTTTAAAAACTTTAGAAACACTTATAACCAACCACTAATCTATAAGTGCCAAGTTATTATATTACACCGTCAGAAATGGTTCTACACTAGAGCCAAGTTCCAAGGTCAGAGATATTACATACACCGTAGGTACTCGAGCTACGAAAAGATTTTGATAATCAAAATTATTACAAAAAAAAATACCGGTTACAGTGTGGTTAAAATGCAAATTATAATTAATGCTAATACATAACTCGTTCCAAGATATATTTTCTGTTTCAATTAATATTCATTTTATATTGATTTATTGCGATTATGCCAATAGTAACCATAGACAAATTGTTATTTTCTTTTTAATTATTATTAACGTATTTATTTTTATTTTTAATATTGAAAACTAATATTTATTTGTGTAATTCTATGTATGTTATTTGTACCTAGGTTTAAAGTATGTATGCTATATGTTTTTTTTTTTAATTTTGATTAAAAATGTATTCTTCGTATCCATTTATTAGAACTTGAAGAAAATGTGAAGATTAATGATTGAAGTGATTAAACTCTCAAATTCAGGCAGAGAGGGGAGAACGGAGTGTCTAGACACTAGGTTTCACTGCCAATCCTGTTTTGCGGGAAAAATTATAAAACTGCTTATAAATAAAAATTCCATTGAGATTCTTACAATCTGTGTACAACAACTATTTGTAGCACACATTAATGTAACTGATATTTTACTTAAGGCATATTGTAAGCCCATTTTTGTTCGTACTTATATCCTTTTGAACATGTTCCTATTAATAATATTGAAAGTTTCTTCAATTCAATTACTTTATTTATTTATGATATAGGTATGATAATATTTTACAAATAATTGCAATTTTTATTTTATTTATTTTCTCTACTATATAATATCATATAAACACAAATATTTATACTTATGTTTACCTATTTTCAGATCATGCAACATCCAATTGTTGTATTGGACTATCATTACGTAATTTTTAACTTAATGATTTTAATATTTTCTTTTTACTTCTGATATGTAAAATATGAATCCACTGTAGCTGTAGCTTTACGATTTATTAATATTTTAACAAGCCGATTCAAAATTTATTGAAAAATCCTTTATAATTTTTCTACAAATGACAGGGTAAACAGGAGGTAGCGTTCCTTATCACCTAATTTTTCGGACACTGCACTGGAGGGGAGAGAGAATTAATTTCCATTAGACCACTCTGGTAAACAAAGCACAGCGTTAAGTTTCGCCATATCCTCATAAACACCATCACAATGTCTCGAAAATGACTTACCTAGAAAAAATTATCAAACGCCAAAATAAACTCGTCATAGCCATAGACATTATAATCATTAAAAAAAAATAATAAAATAAAACAATATATTAAAACTTGAATGATATTTCAATCAAACTACCCGATTAGTCAATTCTAGTTTTTTGTTCTTTTAAAAAAAAAACAAAACTTAAAAAAAAATCATTTCATTATGTATCACGGTCGTAAAAACAATTGTGTCGAACGGAAAGCTTCTTAGCGCCATGCTCTTTTTATTTATTATACAAAAAATACGTTTTTATCACGTTTTTTATTGTTCAATACTGGGTCACTATGTCTCTATTCGTCCTTTGTATGTAGACTAGGGTGTGACTGCGGTTTTACTTGCTTAAATTTTTTACTAAATATATATTTGAATATTTCATTTGGAGACCAGTCGTGGAGCAGGGGCGCAAGCGTGCCCGGCGACACGACAGTTTGTGGATTCGATACCCACTCGAGAAAATTAAATATTTAATATTTTCATTATCTCGCTCTGATAACGAGGCAAAGCGCGGTGTTGAGTTCAACCACTCAACAAGTAATGTCAAAAGAATTTGACTGAAAATGAAGAACAGAAGTATTTTAATGAGAACGGAGTATATTATTACTAGTTTTCCAGGTCCCTTCTACCCTTTTACGCACAGGATATAGTGTAATAAAAGTATAGATATATACAGACCAACAGATTTTTTCTATATATTATTATTAAGGTAATTTAATTTCGATCTAAATTGTCTTTTTAGGCCAGATTATGAATCAGAAGTTTAAACAGTAAGCAGTATTGGCGTTTATGTCTATTTATATGCTAACAATTTGTCCCTTTTTAGTTTTATAGTTTGTTTACATTTTTTCACAACGTTCTACAACATTATTATTGTAATAAGGCCCCATTATGGATGTTTTAGCTATCGATGATCTGTCACGAGACCGTTTGAGTATTCAAATTAAGATATTATCAAAAATTATTTAGCAAATTATTTCTTTTCGCGAGTTTTTTTGCTCTATAATTCGTAATTTAATATCGATTTTGATTGGATTTGGCTTTGGTTGTATTAAGTTTCATTTTTGATACAAAAAAGTTGATATATGATTGAAACATTTTTTTAAATTTCACAATTGCTTATTACTAGACTAAAGAAATATATATAATTTATTAATAAGTTCGAGTAGAAATCGCTCACAAAGGGATCCGTACTATCATTATTAAAAAATAGAGCAACTGCGGAGCCTTTAAATGTATATTTTATTCTGTTCTATAGTATTTGTTATTACAGCGGCAACAGAAATACAGCATATATGAAAACTATTGTCTAAAAGTGACGGTGGCTATGACGGTTCATGAGATAAAGTCTGGTGACAAAAGGTCAGATAGACAGAGAGTGAAATCTTAATGACAAGGTCCCTTTTTACTCTTGGTGTAGAGAATCCTAGAAATGACAATTTAATTAATACACATTGATCATAAATTTGACGCCAAAGCATATGAATTCAAAAACGCCATTTAAAATATTATATGATTTATTATTATAGCTATAACAAAAAATAAATATATTTGAAAAAAAAAAAAGATTAAGTACAAATTATCATAAAATTTAACTAATGTTCGTTACAACCTTGACTTTGCAGTACTGACGTAACCTCGCGCTGTTCTTATGGTTAAGCAACGTGAGTTACTAAATTGGTGAAACTATAGTTTAAAAACTATAATTTAAACTCTAACTTGTTTTTGAAGCCATCGTAGTTCGAGTGACTGTAAGCGCGACTGTTATGGGTTCGATTAACACTCGGAACTGAAATATTGAATATTTACAATTTCATCGCTCTGGTAACGAGGCGAAAAGTGGATAAAGGAGTGTCTTGACTCTAGGATTCCATATTCCCTCTGCCTACCCTGCTATACGCGGGACACAGCGTGAAAATAACAAAACAAAGCGAAAAAAAAAACAACATCGAACATTTTTATAGGAACATAAATTTTATAAAAATTTTAATTAAGTTAGCTTCACGCTTTGTCCCGCACACAGCAGGATAGGCAGAGGGAACCTAGTGTTAAGACACTCCTTTCCCCACTTTCTGCCGAACTTTGGAGGCATTGCGTGTTGAGTGGCAGAACTCAACGCCGCCCTTTGCCTCGACACCAGAGCGAAGAAATGGAAATATAAATTTAAGTAAATATTTCATCTCCTCGAGTGGGGATCGAACCCACAACCAGTCGGTTTTGCAGTCACACCTCGTGCCGCTGCGCCACGACCGGCCTCATAAATTTTATAAATATGGAATAATAAAATTAGGTATCCAACACCAAGTTATAAAATGTTTCTAACACATTAATAAGTATATTGCTAGAGCGATGTGAATATGAATCAATGTTTTTGTCGGTTCAATCAAAGTGATTGACGTGTAGGCATTAGTCGTAATACGCGTCTTGGTGTGGCCACGCTCGGTCATTATTTGAGACTGGTCTCTGGTTATTAAAAAAAAATAGAACAAAGCGGCCGTTGTAACGCAGTGGATAGTATCTGAGTTACGTGATGGTTGTGATTTCGATTAGGATTGTGAGGATTGATTTATGAATTATTTCATTATGAGATGGCTCTAGTTAGATAGAGCGCGACGTTGAGTCCCACTACTCAACACGTAATATTTCGAATTAATTTAAAACGTGAAGTGGAGAAAATGGAGTGTCTTCACTTTAGATTCTCTCTTCATACCATGCTATGCGAGAAAATGTTGAAGTTGAAATAAATAAATAGCATGTAGTGATAAAAGGATAGGAACTAAAATTATAATTATTCGAAAATCACAAATTACGATGCCCTTAGGAATTAGCTTGTGATGATAAATAGTTGTGGATAATAATTGAATTTCTATTCATAATTTACACAGCTGTTTCAATGATCTGAACATATAAAAAGCGGCGTTTTGTTACACTACTCTCAATATCGATTAAATAATTGCTCAAAGTAAATAATAAAGTAGTTTATTGGTAGGTATAATAACAAGGTTATTTGAAATATGTAGAAAAAAATATAGAAAATATTAAAAATAATTTATATGACCTTATAGCATATTTAACGTTTATGTACATACTTATTTATTATAATAAAATTATTATTTATATTTTTTTGAATTTCGTAAGTAACTAATGACTTAAAAAACCTACGATGAAGGTTACAAAGTTTGATTACGACCTTACAGCTTCTGCCCGCAGGTCATATGAGCACGTGTACTTAACATTGTAAAATAGTTCTTCACGAGTTTACCCGCATATCGGGATAAACATAAGAATCTTAGTGCTAAGACACTCCGTTCCCCACTCTTCGCCTAAATTTCGAGATATTGTGTAAATGGGAAGGTAAAAAAAAATACGGTGTTGAATGACATGACGACGGCATCTTAACATTGTAAAATACTTTATGTAGGTATAATAATAACACTATTGCAAAGTTAGAAAGTACGTATATAACATAATAGTGGATACAAATTTCACGAATGGTCTCATACTTAAAACACATACACATGAAAAAAATTATAATACTTATTTTTTTCTCAAGTCGAAAAATAAATAAATAAAAGAAAGATAAAAGTAAAAAATATAATAATGCAACAAAATAATACTTAATTTATATTTACATTTCTTCGCTCTGATGTCGAAGCAAAACGCGACGTTGAGTTCCGCCACTCAACACGCAATGCCTCCAATAATTCGGCGGAGAGTGGCGCAATGGAATGTCTTCTCTGCCTAGCCTGATGTGTGCGTGATACAGCGTAAAGCTGATTTAATTTTTTAAATTTAATTTAAATAATAGTAAGGTCCACAATGCTACAGACACCATGGTCCCCCTATTAACAGGTTTTTGGATAAGCGCAGATCTGACCTCACGAAGCTGTGCCTGTAAACACTAAATAATACTCCGACGTCAACTATCTGTCATCATCACTTTTAATTTACACTACAGGTCCATGTGAGTTGTTTTAAGTAAAATATAGGGATATTTCACTGTTTTTTCTTTCTCTGCTCTCATTCTTCCCCCAAATAACATAATTATAATTTACTTATACTATTGTTCCAATTTTAGAAAGTATTCGTCAAAAAAATATTTAAAATTTAAATTTTTTTATTAGATAAGTCCGTCGAGGAAGTCTATAAGCTGTATAAGAATTAGAATATCCAATTCATCAAAGTTCATATAATCATACATAGTTCGGTGCTAACACGATATAATTATTAGAATAATTTAGTATTCAACAAGACGCATTTGGTTTGCTCTTTCGTACTGACACGGCCAATAATTAAATAGCAATTTACGTTAATACTAATAGTAGGTATATAATAGCTAGATTTATATTGGGGTTTTATTACGGTGGGAACTTTTAAGTATCTTCATATGCATATGGATACTTACGTATGTATGAATGTAGAGTATAACTACACTCTACATACATATGTAAGCTTTTGGGTATATAATATTTACAAAATTATATATTTACAATATTATATACCCAAAATTTTATTTATTTATTTTATTTATTTGTGTAATATTTGAAAATAATGGCGATCAGTCTTGGGGCAAATGCACACTTGGGACAAGTTCCAAGGTATATCCTGCACATAGCACAGTAGAAAAAGAGTGCCTAGCATTTGCGATATACGGCGAGAAGTTAAAAAGAATTCTAATAAAACTATCGTTTTTAAAATAATTTAACATAAGTTCCTGAGTACAACTAAGTCTTAACAAATACATTGTTCAACTTAACGAAAAATTCTCAAGCTAATATTAATATTAATGATATTATTTAAATATTCAAAAATTTTAAAAACAATTGAAGTTAATTTCAAACTCAAATCTTATATTTATACAACCAAGATATATACATATATACATACAATACATACATATATAAATACATTCATTTGCATTGGTTTAACCTTCCTTTATATTTCTAATTGCTAAATGATTTAAGATACAGTCTAACTACTCAATTAACTCAGTCGGTCGGACAATACTATAACACAGTTGCCAAGTAATAGTTGTGGATTCAAATTCCACTCGATGGAATGTTTATATTTACAGTATGGTTGGGGAATCATGGCCCTCTTGAAACTAGCCGTAGAGTGCTGCTCAGAATTGATTTTAGGTTTTTTCTTACATTTGATTATTCTTCTTCCAGAGAATACAATGCGCAAAATCTCATAAGGTGTCCGCGTTATATCGATCGTACTGTAAAATGAATCGTCTTACACGTTTTTAATATTTTTCAGTTTTAAGCAAAAAAAAAACGGAGAAATCGTAGAACCATCTAAATTACTTATAACCTCCTGGCCAATCTTGGAGCCATCGTGACGCAGGAGCGGGTCTGACGGGTCTGACTTTATCAGCTTTGGTTGTGGGTTGGATCCGTAATCGAGGGACTGTATATCCATCCCGGCACTGGAAAGACAGTGGTTCATTGAGTGGGGACATTCTATACGCAATGTTTCTAATTCCGATGGAAATCTGAGAACGAAGTATTTTGACTCTCTTCTAATAAAACCTAAATCTTAGAAACTTACAACCTTGTACTTTATTCAACTTATACTTAACCTCGTAAAATATTCTGATAATATATTTAAAAATAAATAATTTACCATTTAATATCATTATTATATTAGGAAGCACATTAAGATAACAATTAACTAA
>DWQW01010688.1:0-11954 GCA_018249695.1 Heliconius erato demophoon
TCCTTCTGGAGGCAAGTTCGCAGGAGCAATAAACCATTTTGGCAGATTTTGAAGTGGTACGGATATTAAATGTACATTACGCGTCCTGCCGCAGATGTAGCAAATTTTCGGTACGCTTGTCTGACTCTTTCATTATGTAACTTTTTTATTGTATCTGTTGTTTTATTTGTATTTGATTTTTTTTAAGGATTTCATTTTAAAAATTCGAAATTGATTTAAAAAAATATCTACTATAAATAGTGAGATGTCTCTGTTTTAGTTCTTGTATTTGATTATTTTAATAATATTTTAATTGATTGTTTTTAATCATTTCCCATACATATATCTAATTCTTTTAATATAACTTAAGTATAGTGAACTCTAGATCGGGTTATGGAAATATTTATATGTCTTTATACCTATCAAGAAATATATATAATATGTTTAGAATATTATTATTAACTAAGTAAAAATATCATTATATTTAAAAAAAGTATAAAAACTTTAAAAAACATACCGAAGTTACTATATACTCATATTTTTAATTTCCTCTTTCCACCGAATCAAATCTAATATTAAGAATCTTCTATTACATTACTTTTTAATAATGTTCTACGATGAATATCATTTAAAGGTTAATGTAGATAAAAACAAAATTTACTTGACCCCTATAGATATTTTCAATATCTTTTAAAAGAATAAAATATAACAATATATAGAATAAAGTATAACAATATAAAAATGATTGCAATATATAATTTAAAATAAATATTATATACATTTTCGCGACCTCTTTGTAGTTCCAGTGTTAGGAAATTCATGGTATTACTAATATAAAACACGGCGTTGGGTTCCAATCAAACATGGCCGAAAATATTAAATACACTTGGTTTTCCATATTTTTATTAAGACTGGATTCCTATCTGTTCTGCTATATCCTACTAATGTTATAAATACGGAAATTTCTTTGAGATGTTTGTTTCATATCCACTCAAAAACTACTGAATGGATTTAGATAAAACTTTACAGAAATATAGTTAATACATCAGAAAAACACTTAGGCTACAATTTATATACAGATTATATTTATATTTAGATTATAATATAACAATAAAGAGGGCAGTCGTGGGCGCAGCGGTACAAAGCGTGACTGTAAAATTGATGAGTGGTTGTGGATTCGATCCCCACTCGAGGAGATGAAATATTTACTTAAATTTATATTTCCATATCTTCGCTCTGGTGTCAAGGCTAAGTATGGCGTTGAGTTCTGCCACTCAACACGCAATGCCTCCAGAATTCGGCAGAAAATGGGGAACGGAGTGTCTTAACACTAGGTTCCCTCTGCCTACCCTGCTGTGTGCGGGATACAGCGTGAAGCTGAATAAATTTAATCAGGCTAAGTCGCGTGGGTCGCTAGTATGGTATAAACTTGGAGCTAAATTATAAATACATTTTCTAATATTAATAATCCGTTACAAAGTTGTTAATTCCATCAGAGTTGCATTTCACCGCATACACTGGGCCTACTCGCCACAACATTAAATAACTCTGTTACCGCTTTACTTTCTAAGTTCATTAACGTAAACGGATTCACTTTGGCCGCTCGCGGGCACTGTCTAATGTTTGGAACTATTTAAAATTTTATAGTTTGAAGTGCTTTTGCTTGTACGTATCAGGTTATTTTTGATGTTTCTTGCAAATTTCATTTGTAATACTAGTGATTATGTTTGTTACTATTGATATGAAATTACTTTAAGATTTTTTTTATGATTTTCTGGGATTTGTCTGCGCTGGATTTGTTATATTTTTTTAAGAAAGATAAATAAAAATATTTGAAATGTAAATCATCCTTGAAATAAGAAAGAAAGTTCAGAATGGTACCTCAGCATTTGATTATTTAATTCTTAATGAAAAATTAGCTTTTACCTGCAACTTCACTCTCATATTCAAATTAAACTCCTCGTCATTATAATATTAGATAGATACATAGAAATAAAACACTAAAAGCATTATTTACACTTAATAATAGAGAACCGTACTGAATGTAATATAAGACTTGAAAATCAAAAAGTCAGTCGCTGTCAACATAACAATGATGAAAGGCGAAATCAACACCGTTGAAAACTCATCACTTTTAATTAACGTGAACGATATTGTTCCCGGTTTAATTATGTATAAACCTATTTACTATGAGCATTGTGTTTTACTTCATCGAGTGAAGTATTAACGCGTGATGAATAGTTCAGTTGAACTGAAGTTTTTTGTGATATTGTGGACGAAGTGCCTCAAAATTAGGGTGTTAGGTAGGCATAACCTAAGTCCAAAGAAATCTTTTGTTTATCAGTCATATACATCAGTTTATCGAAAAAAAATCTGTTTTGATTTCGACTTTCATTAATTACTTACAAAAAAACAAAAAAAACCGTCTGCATAGACTAAATGAATGACATAGTAGCACTCGTGCCATCAAGACGAATCCAAAGACATCATTTTTCAAAATCGGTTTATTCGTATAACAGATACAATATTTAAATATGACAATAATTAAATTTTAACTTTCTTCCACAAAGCAGGCTAAGAAAGGAAAGTTAAGACACTGTTTTCTATTTATAAAAAAATATAATTTCTTTTTAATTCAATAACAAAACAAAATAATTCATTTAATTATTAACGAAGCACCTGATTGGGAGCGGCTGACAATTTTTTAAAGTGACTTCGACGCGTGTCACGTGTAATGAATACTGCGGTTTAATTATAATGACGGGTTTTGGTCGAATTTTCACTGTGTAAAGTGGGTGTTATATTATTGTATAGCAACTATAGCTTTTGCCTGCGGCCTGGCCTGCATGGTTTGATGAAAATAACTAGGCGTTGAGTTGAGTAGAGGCCAGTCGTGGTGTAGAGGCGCAAACATGTGCCTGTAAACGCGACATGTTGTAGGTTCGATTCCCGCTCAAGGAAATTAAATATTTAACATTTTCTTTTCTTTGCTGTCGTGTCGAGCGCGGCTTTGAGTTCCGCCCCTCAACACGAAATGCCTCAAGAATTGAGCGGAAAATGAGGAACGGAGTGTTTTAATACTACATACTATGTGCGGGATACATACAGACAAAAAAAACTGGGTTGTGAATGACACATTACAATATTAATAACTAATAGTATTTCTCAACAGAGGGACTAACCAATATAAAATAGGTTTAAAATTCAATCCAGTAGTTTCTGAGATGAAGCATGTTCAACCAAAAAAAAACATCAGCTCCTTTCTCTTATTTTCATTTAAATTACAAAAATATGGCAAAATTACTGTAAATTTAATTTTTCGTCCATTTATAAATTTGACTATTTGAGTAATTTTCCGTCTTTTTATGTATTTTTTAATCTTAAAAATTTTAAATAATAACATTAAAACAAAGCGTGGTTAAGTTCCGCTACCCAAAATTTATGTCTTGAATTTATGTTAAAAGGGCAGCCACGAATCTTAAAACTATGATATTTCTGCCTACCCTGCTGCATTCGGGATAGAATGTGAAGCTGAAAACCAATTGTTATCCTCTAATAAACTCTATGTTTCTCTCTCTCTCTCTCTCTCTCTCTATAGTAAAAATACAATACAATAGCATTTTTCCCTTGAAACCAAGCCTTTAGGCAGTAAGCTGTGATTGAAAGCTGTCAATTTTTCAAAGCCACCACTCGTCGCGCTCGCCGCGGTGTAATAAACACTGCTGCGGTTTAATTATAATCTGTACTGTGATGTGTTACAAAATATTTTGGGAATACATTTTTGTTTGGTGAAATGGTTAATAAATGATATGTGAAATGAATAGTAGGTTCGATTTTTGTTTGTGATAATGATGATATTTTGGAAGTTTGACCACTTTTCATTTATACTATTTGTAGGTATGTAAAATATCAGTAAAATTTACTGTGGTAACATTTGTTTTGGTAAAATGTATTTTTATGACGTTTGTCAGTCAGAGTCAGACAAAAATGTAAAAAAAAATATTATTTACTTTTAGTAATTTAGTCTGCATAGTAGGATACAAATTATAACATTTTCAGTCGTTTCTTCCTATTTCTTCTGAATACAAGTAAACGCACGTTGAATAGTGACACTTGACTCTGCGGTTTGTCTCACTAAAGCGGAGAAATAAAACAATTTTAATATAATTATTTTCCCAAGTAGCATCGAACCTATAACCATCGCGTTTACAACCAAATGCCCCACTATACTACGAACGCCTATAACCTATATAAATACATATCTCACAGCAATAAATCTCCAAAAATATAGTTCTGAAAATGACAAATGCATCGGCGACCCTACCCTTTCGCGTTACACGAACTACGAAATAGAAAACTAAAGCAAATAGACTTACTGGAATACGTCCGCGTCAGGTTTTAGACAAATAAGGAATTTCCGTTCGTTGCGAGACTCCAGGAAAAAATGGAGGGTACCTACGATGAGAGTACGAATTTACTATGTTTATATTTTATTTTATTTATTTTAATTTTAAAAGATATTGATAGTAAGGTAATTAACTTATAAAACTCAAAAAAATGTTAGATAAACCAATTAAGTCTCCGCAGATTAAAATTAATTGTATTATATTGTTGTATTTTACACGTTTTGAAGATATTAGTGTAAATTATATTTTAATTCAGATTAAAATAAAGTTTATATATGTCAATATAATTGCGCCGTCGTTTTTGGTTCATGTAAGTATTTTTATGTACATTTTTTATATTTTACAGAAATTGATCTCGGTAGCTAAACTGAAATTTGAGTAAATCTAATCTATATGCTACTAACATTTTCACTCGGCTTTGCCCGTAACAAAGAACAAACATCCATAAGATACTCTTATACAATAATTATAGTAGATATCCAAACGAGATGTACTCGTATACCTGAGTTTCCATTATTAAGTTAGACGGCAGCCGGACAAGACGGTACTCCAGACGCTATAGCATGTAGTATGGTATTTCCACTTACTCCGTAACCTGTAAAAGACCGACGTACCTTCGAAACGACAAATACAAGTTTCACTGCAGATAGATAGAAAAAAAAATATTGTATGGCCCAGTTCAAAAATTGTTGATAGTTTTTTTTTTAATATTTGTTAGAGTTGTTGAGTGCCTGCTATGAGTTAGGTTAGTTTTTTACAATTATCTATAATGGTGAGGTCGTCGTGGCGTAGGGCACGTGTGACTCTGATATATAGTGTCTTAACACTACCATCACTACTACCTAGATTCTCTCTGACCCACTACCCTGCTTCCGCCCTTTGATATTTAATGTCCTGAAAATTACTAAGAAAGTAGAGAACGGTGCTCACAGTGTCGTTATACTTTAGTTTTGGTTATATTATCATAACAAGAATTCATATTAGTTATATATCCATCTATAAAATTCGCTTTCGGTCAGGAGCTCTAGGGCGAAGCTCCCCAACAGAATTTAATTAAAGGCTTAATTTCCATACAAATCCTTATTAAAATACGGCAATTGTTTATAATCTAAGAATTTCTGTAGATTTGTTTTCGCAGTAACGCTATACTTCCTTCCGAAGCGAGTATAAACAGAGCTGAATTAAATAAGCTCAAAACAAAAATAAATCAAGAAATTTATATTACGATATTAATATTAATTTATGTATGTATTATACTTCGTATAAGCACAGTTACATCATTATTCAGCCAAGCCAAATTGCACATACACCGTTCTCTTTTTTTCTGCATGTTGAATTGTGGACTTCAACGCCTTATGTTTACTAGCATTAGAAAATGTAAATGTTAAATATTTAATTTCCCCGAATGGGAATCGAACCCACAACCGCTAAAAGCCGCACTTGCGCTACGGCGACAGCCTCAAAATTAAAGATGCATCACTATATTTCACAGCATCTATAGAAATATTTTTACGGCATGCAGAAAGAACCTACTAAAATAACAGTAAATATTTTCTACAGTATCTTACACATTTCTATTATAAATTCCATATTAAATATCAAGAATCAGAATAATTTAGGACCATCGCGTATAAAATTTCGAAATCACTAGGTTATACAGTATAATGTGTAATAATATCAACGTATAAGTTTCTCGGTGCTGTACAAGTTGCCAAAGAATAACTGACGCTTTCTCGAGAGCGAGTAGCGAAGGGAATTTGATAATAATCTACGAACTTGGTTGGAAGTTCCACTATTTACCTTCACACAACTCTTAGTCTTTCGCATCTAAATTCTGATTTCTGTTGAGATGATAAAATTTAGCTTTAATATATAAACATTTTAGATAAATAATTGTAATTGCTAATAAAATATAAGTCAATTTTGATATTATGTCTGTGTGTTTACGATAGTTGTAATGTCAAAAAGTTTAGTAAGACAAAGTTTGGTGTTGGTTTCCACCACTTAATATGCAGTATCTCGAAATCAGGTAGAAGAGAAAGTAGAGAACGAAGTGATTAGGAACACTGGTGTCTATATTACTATTGTTTAGCTTCATATTGTATTGTGCTCATAACAGGATAGGCAAAGGGAACCTGGGAACCTAGTATTGGGAGACGCCGTTTCCTTTAAGACACATCCGTTCTACTCTTTTGAGTTGTTGAGTGGCGGAACACAATTCCGCGCTTTGCTCCGATACCAGAGATAGACAAAATTTAATTCCCTCGAATGGGAATTGAACCTACAACCCATTACATTCACACGCTTCTACCATTGCGGTACGACTGACCTCAATTTACTTATAATTAGCTTAACTACAAATAGATAAATAATCACATAATGTAATATACAAGGGGGAACGCTCTCTCATCACGAAGCACCTGCTACACTTAGAGGCAATTACAGTAAGAATGCTTCACTAGTTGTGATACACAGCGCTGTTTAGTGTGGCTAAGATATTTTATTTAAAATGCATCTCATCTCATCTCATATCGTGTTAGATGAAAAAAATATAGATTGGTAAGAAAGTAGAAGTAAGTACTAAAGACTAGTAAAATAAATAATTCCATGTCTTTTAAGTATTATAAAATATTAAAAGTGTTCAGGAGTATTATTATACTTATTAAGATTTAAATAGCATTCTTGCCAATAGGAATGCAATATACATTTTAAAAAATATAGATTTTTATATAAATCTAAAACCGAATTATATAGATAAATAATGTAGAGCAGGCTGTATATAAATAAAAAAAAATCGAAACAACATAAAAACCAAGACCTAACAACAAGAAATCTGAATAAACCCTAAATCTCAACACCCATATGTATCGCACATAATCCGGAACGCGTAAATCATCACAACTTAAAACATACAAATAATAACTTTGATACAGCACTCCTCTCCAAGTTAGGGTAATTTGCATATATTATCATCTCAGGTGTTTCCTTTTGTTCCGCAACCAACGTTAACCTCATGATTTCTGGATAAGTCAGATATGACTTTTTTAAATTATGTTTGGCATTCCTTGATATTATTTCGGAATATGGCAAAGAAAATCTGGAGATTAGCCTCAGTTTTCTCTCGCTTTTACCCTGTAAGGATTAGCTAAGCAGGAGATTTAACAATAATTGATAATTAAGCACGGCCAGCACAAAAATCTCTACAAAACTGAATAAAAAATTAAAAAACTAAAAAGTAAATGAACAACTAGAAAGGAGCTGGTAATCTTCAAACGGCTGAACATATTGTCTTGTATCAACACTCACAAATAAGTGACTTTTCAAACAAAAACTTAAATAACCGATTGGTCCTTCTCCGATTTTGTCGGGGGCTAGAAAGCAGTGTCTCGTTTTATTTCGCATCATAATTTCAAATCATTCCTAAGCCCGTATATCTTCGATTTAATTATGAAGAGAGTCAAACAAAATATTACTAATTTTGAAATGAGCGGATCCGTCTCGCGAATCAGAAAAAAATTTTAATAAGATATTCTTTTTTATTTAATTACAATCCCACCAAAAAGGTACTTTAAATTTCCTTACTATCATAGAAAGACAGCATTGAATACATTAAGCATTTTCTCCCTCAATATTTCAACCAACAACCATGCATTCCTACTATCAACACCACAATAACCGAAGTCATCCTTAACAACAATAAAATCTAATACAATACGTAACTGTTCGTCACTAACTACTTAAAAACCCAACAGTTTCTTCGCATTTATTCAAAAACCTACATTTTAAAGGGTGCCTAATTAATTGATCTGACGATTCGCGGAAATTGCGATCTTCACTGCTGTATTGCTTCAATTTGGAATTGTTAGCGGAGACGGAATGCAATTTATGTAAAATAATTGTTGGTACGTCTGTTAGGTAATTAGGTAGGAACTGCTAAGTCCGGAGTCGGGAGTTCGATTCTGATTGGTGACAAATGTTTTTGCGATGTGTGTTAGTAGGTATTTTATGTACAAGTATGTCAGTTTCAAGTGATTTTGTTATAAATTAAGGAATTGCAAGTAATAGGTACTTATAATAAGATACTGCAGTTACTTTTTTTTTGAAAAATTGATAGTGTGATTTTTATAAATATATTTAAGGAGAAAAGAATTAAAGAACTACGTTTTTAATAAAATATGTGATAAAAATGTGTAAAGTATTTAAAATATTTCGTCGCTCTAAGGAATTTATATTATTTTATCCGACCAAAAATCGAATCAACTACCTGGCGCACTTATAAATAGTTGAATACCTCAATAATTTTCTTAATTTACCTTTAAAATTTCAATATAACAATAGTATATAGATTATAGATTTCCTTTTTATATACAAAAATATGTCATCAACTTACCAGCAATTTATGGCAAGTCGGGCGAAACTTCGGTCCATGTTTCTACCTCATTCTAACTTGTAATTTGTTGTGAAACGCAATTATACAGGGCGCTCCGGGCTAATAGCGCACCAGCGGTATTCCAAGCCGATGAGACATTACTTTAAGACGAACTCGAGAATGAAAATGTACCTGAATTCTATATTCCTTGCTTATTACTACTGTTTCTATTTCTATATGGTCATCGTGAATTGTATATTGAAAAATGGTTAGATAACTTTTTTTTAGGTTCACACTATATCCTGTACATAGTAGGGAAGGCAGGGAATCAGGGAATCTGGGAATCTAATGTTAAGACAATTTGTTCCCACTACGTTTTCCACTTTGCGTGTTGAGTGGCGGAACTCAACGACGCGCTTTGCCTCTTTAACAGAGCTTGGAAGTGAAAATGAATAAATCGAACCTACAGATTGTCGCGTTAACAGTCGCACGCTTGTGCCCCTGCGACACGACTGTGCATTGATTCTGTTATTCGCTACGTACAATTCGTGCATAGAGGCTTTCCAGCCCCCGTCAAGACCCGAAGGATAAACTGGTTTTATTTAAATTGTTTTTTGTTTGAAAGGTGACTTAATTGTGAGTGGTGATACAAGACAATATGTTCAGCCGTTTGAAGATTACCATCTCCTTTCTAGTTGTTCATTTACTTCTATAGTTTTTTTAATTTGCTTAATTATCAATTATTGATATTTAAATGTCTTACCTAGCTAATCCTTAAAGTCGCGGCACAATGGCACAAGCGAATTCTGCAGAAAGTGAGGAACGAAAGTGTCCAATAGGAACGAGTGTTTTAATACTAGGTCCCCAAGTTCCCTCTGCATACCCTGCTATGTGCATTAAAACAAAAAGAAATACATTTTATGTTTTCATTACAAATAAAAACTTACGAATCTTAGCGCTCTATGATTACCTTCATTTCATCTTAAAATTTCATATTAAAATGAGTAGTCTCTGAAATTTCATAACGGAGGAATAATAAGAAGTTAACACGTCATTTTCAGGTAACAAAATTAAATTTTGACGTAGCAGCTTAAAGCTTACCACGTTTAGACTGGTATATACATATGAGTATGTGTTGATATTATATGGTTATTTTGTTTAGTTTCACGCTGTCTCCCTCATACAACAGAGTAGACAGAGGGAACCTGAGAACCTAGTGTTAAGACATTCCATTCTCATTAAGACATTTTCGTTCCCCAACTTCAGATTTCTTCTATTCTTCCTTCTTCCTAAGTGAGAATCGAATCCAGATTATAATTAATTATTTCTCAGCTCTAACAACGTGCATTTTCTAAAAATTTGTCTTTAAAATACATTTTCTTATCGTAAAATCGCTAAAGAAAATTCAGTGTAAATATTCGAATCCGTATTTTGCCTTAAACATTTTATTATAGAGTTGAGTGCCGACTTTCCATTTTCACTTGATTTTAAATCATCCCTTGATGAAAACAACCCTTTTCTCAGCATTATTCTATAGAACAGAGACGTAAAAACACGTGATATGTTACAAAAGCCATTGTTCTATGCTTTTAAAGGTGTCTCGTTACTATTCAATGAGGTATTATGTATTCGAAGTATTAATCAGATATTTATTAAGGGAATATATCAAAGGAGGTAATTCGATATTGTATGTTACACCTGTATAGGAATTTTGTATTGTTATATTGTTTGTTTGTGTTTGAGTGTTTATTTGTACCTACCTCTTTTTTTAGCTTCACGCTGTATTCCGCACACAGCAGGGTAGGCAGGGGGAACCTAATGTTAAGGCACTCCGTTCCCCACTTTCTGACAAATTCTGTAGGCATAGCGTGTTGAGTGGCAGAATTCAACGCCACGCTTTGCCTCGACACCAGAGCGAAGAAATGGAAATATAAATTTAAGTAAATATTTCATCTCCTCGAGTGGGGATCGAACCTAAAACCAGTCGGTTTTACAGTCACACTTCGTGCCGCTCCGCCACGACTAGCCTCTATCGAATAATTAGACATATCGAAAGAACAGATACTATATGTTTTTCACTTTATGCGTACGTATTACATTGTAGGTAGAAAGTTAGTGTTAAGATATTTTCACTCACCGCCCAATTTTCAAGATAATATGTGTCACGTGGCGGAGTTTATCGCCGTATTTATTGAACTCTGAGTAGGAATCGAACCCACACTTGTCGCATTTACAATCAAACACTGTGTCACTACACAATGACGGTATAGTGACAAAATAAATTGCATTCTATATACATTTATATGTATGTAAGTGTATGTCATTATTTAAAGTGACGTTTTAATAGTGTTATAGCTTCTGGGAATGGGTGCGGTTGAGGGTACACTGCGAGCTGTATTGTAATTGGATGTTTTAATAAATTGATTATTAGCCTAATTGACTGCCTGATGTTCATTTCTTGATGTAATTTATGATAATTTTGAAGACATATTTGTTAGTATAAAAAGATTAAATTTTGGTGCGCATTTTACCAAACCGGATCTTATTCATATTACATTCTGTAATATGAGTTTCGAAAAGTTAAAAGATTTTCGTATGTAGCATTGAAGCCGCATCTAGATTGCACTATTTGTATATTGATAACATGAAAGACTTTAAAAAAAACAGTAATAAAAAAATATTTTACATCATTGAAAATATAAATATTTATCTTTTTTTTATTATTATTATCTGTTTTCTTTTGTTTCACAATTATTATTAAGCATAGAATACATATATTACTTTTTTATTAATCATAAAAAATATTTTTAGTACTTATTTAATAATGATTCTTTTTGAGTTCTTTTATAAAATAACCTCTTTATAGAGCAAGAAATTTCGAAAACGTGGAGAAATGTTTACATTTAATTTGTTTTCATTTGATATATAGATAAAGCGCGTCGTTGAGTTACGCCACTTAAGACTTAATGTTCCAAAAATTTGGAACGAAGTGTTTAATACACGATACCGAACCTTGTATGGTAAAGGAAGTTAAATTTGAAATAAAAATATATATATTTTATATGAAAATGTAATTCATGAATTTCACAATTTTCAAAGAAAACAAGCTTCCCATACAATTTCTTAAGGCAATTACAATTTCTGAACCGTCATCTCAGTCTCGCCGCAACAGTAGATTGGACTACCGCTGTCATCGCCAT
>DWQW01010689.1:0-11954 GCA_018249695.1 Heliconius erato demophoon
GCCTCGCGAGTTGGCCACTGGGTTAGCAGTGCTCCTTTTCCTGCTTCGCTTTGGTAGCGTGCCTACTTGTGGGCAAACCCGCTTGGTAACCTAATGGGAACCTGTAATTTCCACTTATCATATTGACTTAATTTTTGATATTTTTCACCTATTTAAAAATATATCAGAGAATTTTATTAATAAATATAAATACATTTTAATTCAGTGTCATAAATCATTTATAAAAATTTACTTAGCTCATATAAATGGTTATTTTATGGAAATACAAGTAAAATAAATCTTTTCAGAGCACAATTACAGCTGTTTGCATATTCTGTAGGTGGAGCTGCGTATCTCTTTGAATGCAGTGGTGCAATATAATTGAAAGCGAAATCTCGTAATAGGCGCCATACAAGCTATTTCTAGATGGAATTACTTTGTGTAACTTGAGTAGAACAGAACAGAACAAGAAGCAAATGACCGCTAATTTGCTAATCTAATCTTTGCCTTGTTATTTTTATAATAAAATGGGGTTAAGAAATAATGTAAAATATTTTTTTTGTAATCTTGATTGTATTTCAAGATACCTACTATAACCTAAATGTATACTTTTAATAAAATAGTAACGAGTCGGTGTCTGTACATGGAATATACATAAGAATAAATATTATTAGAGGAATGTATTAATGTAATAGAACTCAAAATTATATTTTTTTTGTCTGTATGTCAGTTTATCTATCTCTGAAATAGCGTAATCGATATAAATGCAGTTTTCGCTTTTAGAATCTAGCAAGTTTTCCTTAACATTTAGTGATTGTTTTATTATAGTATTTAAAAACATTATGTCATTAAAAAGAATTGCTTGCGACAATATTAGTACAAAATAAGTGTTTCAATTCTATAAAATTTAGCACCAACTTTAGCTACAAATGTATAGATTTTGTCTTTAAAATGACACTATCATTCAAAGAACAAAAACACAACGAAAGACAACGAAAGTAATTCAAAGTAATTCGAAAAAAAAAAAATAGTGCAGTCCAAGCGGACGAAGCCACGCGAGGGCACTAGTATAAACTAAAGCTTCCGCCGCATCTGTCTGTCAATTCACAATAACGTCATAAACATAATAAATTGAAGAGAATTTTGTATAGAAATAAGAAGGTAGGTCAGACAGCTTAGTACAGAAATTAAATTCACCGAGTTCATTCATAACTTTTATACAATATAATTACAACCTAACGTACCTAGTTCTATTGAAGAAAAGCTTATATAGATATAGATATGGAATTTAATCACCAGGAACTTAACCTACCAGTACTTTGAACATCGAAGTATAAATAATATATTTTATGTCCTATTGTTGTATTAATTAAATATTTAGCTTAAATAAGTAGAAAATGAAACAGACTAACGTTTAGACAAGAATATATTACATCTATTCGCTACAAGAATGTCACAAGAAATACTTGAATTTTAATAATAAAATGTTCCGTTAAAATTGCTTTTTCTAACATTAAACTTGCGAATGTACGCAAAGTTGAGACTAGTTTATATGTAGCCTGTGCTGTCGCGGTGGATGGAGCTTTCTAAGAAATCAATTAAACAAATGACATTGTCGATTAACATATGAGATCTTAAGACGTACCTTAGGACGTGCTTTACATTCAGATTTTTTTAGCTTATATTTCATATTATATATTTTAAATTCACATCAGGTTAATACGAAGATAACAAACAAGATGAAACGGCCTGATATGGAGAACCGCCAATTTAACTTCATAGTTGCTGGAAACAAGATACAAAAGGTATAGTTGCTTTGAAATTAAAATTTAACGAATTGTCTATATAATTAGATTTGTTACACAATTTTAATATAAGGTCATTATTTATTAAGTACAATAAGTACTGATGAATATAAAATAAGTTATAATATTAAATTTTTTGCATAAGTATATTTTGTAAATTTAAAAGATGTTTGCATAGAATTATTTTATTTATTTATTCTTTGTAAATCTAAAATTTAATCGAACTTCTCAATATGTATATTAAAAAAAATCGAGTGGAGTGGCTAACGTAAATAAACACAGGCTTTAACACACCACATATTTTTTTTCCATTTTACGTTTTATCATCAGCACGGTAAACAGAGAGAACCTCGTACCAAGAGTCAAGCCTCCCCTTCTCCACTATTCGCACGAAAACAAAACATTGCATTTGAAATAGCCAAATTTAACACCGCGCTGTATCTTCCCACATATTTACCGCTAGATAATCCACAATCACGATCAAATACATACATAAGTATGCATTTTCAACAAATATTTAGGCAAAAAAATTATCTATATTGCAAAAAAATTATCTTCGAGTTACCTATGACCCTAACTTTCGAACTATGTGCCATGAATTTTTTCTTGTTACTGTTTTCTAAAACGTATCCTGACATAAGACACATATGAGAGTGACCTTATCCTAGAAGATTTTATCGAAATTCGTAAACTGTGACTTGGCTTTATGCAAGATATAACTCAATCGACTGTGGTCTATGGAGGTGGTCTAAGGAACCCAAGTTCCTAACGAACTTGGGTTCCTTAACTTACCCATTTTACCCCCATCTATGTTCATATGTTCAGCAATTTTCAGTGGTTCAGCACTACAGACACTTGGTACGTACCCGTTTTTGCTTTATTATTATATGTAATTTCCTTATCATATATATTAATTACATTATTGTTTACATACAATTAATTCCTATTATAGGAAATTATTATTTTTAACTTTACATTATTTTACAAAATTTTACTTAGATCTTAGGTGTTAAGCGAGTGTTTTTATATGTAATTTGCAGCAGATATTTGGGAACTTGGGAAAATCGGATTCTCGAAGGCATGTCGCAAAATAGGATGTGAATGTTGTGTCTGTGCTCGTGGATCTCTTCTCCAATATAGAATATAAATAGATAAGTTTATAGTAGTTCTTTAATATCATACAATATTTGAAACAATCGGTCTATAAATTTCAGAAATAACATCGGAACGACTTTAATAAACGTTTTTTGAAAGTAAAAAATTTAACAAAGTATTTTAGGGGCTGTGGTGAAAATAAACTTGTGAGTTTTTTCACAATTCATTTCATATTATGTTGAATAATTTTTGAATATGTCGGAAGGATCGTGTAGGGTTTCGTAAGGTTCATGGACAACATGTTAAAAATTGTACTTAGGTCAAGAGACATTATAAGACTATCTAATTAACAATTTTATCATCATAATTTTAATTAAAATTTTCCATCAGCTTCACGCTGTAGGCAGAGGGAACCTAGTGTTAAGACACTCCCTTTCCCATCTCTCCGCCGAATTCTAAAGGGATTGCGAGTTGAGTGGCGGAACTAAACGCCGCGCTTTGCCTCGACACCAGAGCGATGGAATGAAAATATAAATTTAAATAAATATTTCATCTCCTCGAGTAGGGATCGAACCCACGACCAGTTGATTTTACAGTCACGCTTTGTGCCCCTGCGCCAAGACTGGCTTCTACTAAAAAAAAATACATTTTAAAATAAATACATATAAGTATATATATAGTTCAATATTCTAAAATACTAAAGCATTTCTAATAAAATTATCTAAGACGACTAGAAGTCGATACCGCCACAAAGGAAAACGCCTCAGGCCTGAGAACTAGTGAAAACAACTCCGCAGAATTACCTAATCATTATGTAAAATAATTATAATAGTTGGTATAATTTTAAAACGTTTCTTTATTTATTGGAAGATAACAACTTGTAAACATAAGTAGAAGGCAAAGCTGAATGTGTATTTACATATTGTAAATATAATACTCTTGCTGGTCGTTAGAGCGGCGAGGCACGACGTGCCTGTCGTCTGAGCCAAATAATGATCTATTAGTGTTGTATGTTGAGAATAGTGAGTTAGATCTCGAGCACTTATTACCATTATTTTCGTAACTTCACGCTGAATGTACTAGGGAACCTGGGAACCTAAGTTTAAGATACGTATTGTTTCACTTCCGTTCCCCCACGAATTTTGGAGCCGTTGCGTGTTGAGTGATGGTATTAAATAAGCGCTTTGCGAGCGAAGAAATGAATATAGTAAATATTTTCAACCTATTTCTGTAAGAAAAGGAGCTCATCAATTCGACTGTATTTTTTTATACTTGTTACCCCTGAACTTTTAACTGGGTGAACCGATTTCGATTATTCTTTTTTTATTTGAAAAGTGTTGCTTACCGTGTGGTTCCTTGTAATTTGGTCCATTTCTGACAATGTTATCCTTGAGAAAATCACATAAGTTTTAAATTTGTATTAACTATGTGCTCAACAAATGGATGAATAACTCAATTTGCCGCCGACCGATTACGATGATTCGTTTTTTTTATTAGAAAAAGGGCAGGCTTCAAGAACAATCTGATAAGAATTTCGTTAGGTTCTGATTATGAGATCCGATTGAAATTGAAGAAGTCGATTTTTTTTTATTAAAAATTATAATTATATCTCCTCTATTACCATTAATAGTAGTTTTGTTTTTATTTTTATTCATTCATAGAACCATCGTGGCTGAGTGGGACCACGACTGTAAACGGATGTGGATTCAACTCCCATTATGGGGGAGAGAATGCGCTTGGGAGATCGAATATGGCGTTTAGTTACGCTATTCAACACGAAATATTTATATTTCGGTTGTCTCTGCCTAATATGACATACTCTTTCCCCGTATAGTACTGTAATAATTGATTTATTAATATTAAAATTTATTTTACCGAGGCCAGTCCTGGCGCAGCGGCACGAACTGTGACTGTAAAACCGACTGGTTGTGGGTGCGATCCCCACTCGAGGAGATGAAATATTTACTTAAATTTATATTCCCATTTCTTCGCTCTGGTGTCGAGGTTAAGCGCGGCGTTGATTTCTGCCACTCAATACGCAATGCCTCCAGAATGCGGCAGAAAGTGGGGAACGGAGTGTCTTAACACTAGGTTCCCTCTGCCTACCCTTCTGTATGCGGGATACAGCGTGAAGCTGATTTATTTATTTTATTTTAAATTTACATAAATAGTAATTTTAAAAAGCGGCGTACATATATCTATTAATTACATGTCTGTTCGTCCTTTGAATGCTAATCTGCCGACCAAAAACAGTGATAACAAATCATAAAATTAAATCTTTTAAATTATTTCAGTATCAAACAGTAGCCGAACGTGACGTTACTAAAACCACGGCCCTTATCGTTGTATGACACATAAATACTTTTATCAATATATAAACCTACATAATTATTATTTTATATAATTAATATTTACAACATCCTTATATATAGGTACATACATATTTTTATTATATAAAATTATTTATTGTGCGTAAATTAATATAATATATTCTTATACTTTGGCGCTGTATCCCGCACATGAGTGTTGGCAGAGAGGAAACTAGTGCTAAAACCCTCCACTCCCTAGTTTCCCCCAAATTCTCGTGCAATTTCGTTGTGAACGGCGCGGAACTAAACGCTAAGCTTTGTCTTGCTCCCAAACTATTGAAATTTGGCAAGATACGGACTAAGTATATTGCTGGAGTGATTAGATATAAAAAAATAATAAGACAACAACAACACCGATCATTGTCTTTACATATTAATTCATACATCATAAGTGCATGTGGCCAGCGTGACTGTAAACCGACTGGTTGTGGGTTCAATCCCCACTCGAGAAAATGAAATATTTATTTAACATTTGTATTTCCATTTCTTCGCTCTGGTGTCGACACAAAAGGGTTGAGTTGAGTTCCGCCACTCAACACACAATGCCTGCAGAATTCGGCGGAAAGTGGAGAACGGAGTGTCTTAACACTAGGTTAACCTCTGCCTACCCTGATATATGCGGGATACAGCGTGAAGCCTGTTTTATCAATGATATTATGAACAACCTTACTAATTTCTCATATTTATGATAAATACAAACACACAAACACAATTTATTTACAAAACACCTTACATCTAGATATATTAAACACAACTCAACCAGAACTATAGATTTTTTACAAGCAAAAAGCATTTCTGCAAGTGAAATCGACATATTAACCTTAAAATCAAACGCGCAAAGCTGTAGATAGATAATTCATTATAATTAATAGCGCGCCACATATGCTTTTTTTGCAGCACTTGCATCATCTCGGAGTGTGCAGGTTCACATACGTCTAGTTCAATTGATAAATTGAAAACTGGTTTGCCCTGATCCGCCGGCGGCCGTGTGACACGGTTAGTTGGACACATCCCTCGTGGTGTAGTGCTATTGGGGCTGTCGTTTTATTTATGTTGAATTTATTATGAAAGACCGCGGTGGTCGCAAGTTGAAATTTTGTGTGTTTATTTTTTTTATCAGCTTCACGTTCTATGGGACCGTTCAAGTATTACGTAAGCACTGTAGGGGGGTGGGGGGGTCTTGGGTTTGCTTATTTTTGACGTTTTCAAGGAAATATTTTTAAGAAGATTGCTTATTTTTGATGACATAGGGGAAGGGGGGGCAATAATTGCAAAAAAACTGCGTACGTAATACTTGAACGGCCCCTATGTAGAGTAGGCAGAGAGAGGCTAGTGTTAAGATACTCAGTTTCATATTTGCCGTGGAATTCAATTCCACGCGTTGCCTCGAAACCAGAGTGAAGAAATTAAAATATTAAATATTTCATTTTTTTCGAGTGAGGATCGAACCCACATCTTGTTTCGTTAACAGTCACACGCCAGTGCGTTTGACCGTCTGCATTAAATTTATGCTGAACATAATACCTACATATTTATTGTTTGTTTCTTGACTTATGGCGTGTGTCATTATTTTAAACTTTTTTTTTGTTTATTTACACTAAAGAGACTAGAGGGAGTCGGAATCTAGTGATTTGAAAACCCTCCAAATTATATTCCCAACTATATTCCCAATAGATACGGGGTTGGACATAGCTTTGTCCATAAAAATTATAAGTGTCTAAATATGTAAATAATTATTTAGAAACGAATAAGAATATATCCTGATATTCTAGGGTCCGTACCCTAGACTATCATCATACAAAATTTCGTCCATTTCTTTTCGCAAGCAAATTAACAGATACAAAGACCGACAAAAATGCTGCGAATGAATTTTTAACTTCTATTATTGATATATTAACCTGTCGTACATGACAGAATTTATTTTTCAATTTTTTTATTATATAGAGATATCGCACTAAAAATATAAATGTAAAAAGAGAGCCAAGTTCAGCCAAGAGAGAAAAACCGGCTGGAGCTGGTGAGCAGGAAGGGCGTGGTGTTCCCCCATTACAAATTTAGACCGCACTCATCTATAGCCATGCAGCAAAAATTGAGAGAGCTTGGCTGGAATATGTTGATGCATCCTCCGTACAGCCCTGACCTTGCTCCATCAGATTTCCACCTGTTTTGGTCATTGTAGAACTTCTTGAGAAGCATAAAGCTAACCTCAAAAGAACACTACCTGGCAGTTTTTTTTAATAAGCCCAAAATTTCTAAAGTATTTTAATTTTGTAAATTATAATAACGATAGTCGACAATATGAATACTAAAACCGATATGTGATATTAATATTTTTTTATAAATATATATTATAAGAAAACGATTAAAAAAAATACTAGTTTCGGATTTTTCTTTACATACAACCAATTAATCTAACTGGATGCCAAATTTCACCGTTCTAGGTCATCTAGAACTGGGTTAGAAAAATTTGTCTATAGGTTAGTAAATAATGATAAAATTGACGTTTTCTGGACGTCATTATCTAAATAACGGTTTGAATTGTATTTATAAAATTTGATGCACATATGTATTTCGCGGCTCTCAATATATGAGGCAAATTTGACAAGTTTAGGTAGAATAGTTTTTAAGTTATGAGGTGGTAAAAGTAACTTTACATGTTTCGTATAATATTACACACGGTGCTGCTCGCCAGTTCTGTTTTACTGAACTTGACTTGACACGCTACCGCGCGTCCAGATGTTATCACCTTATGTTTTGCTGTCATCATTATTATATGTATATATGTGTCATAATCACAATACAATTTATTTTTAAGACCGAGCCTCTATAGTTGATATAATATATGACTAATGACGTAGTTGTTATCTATTTATATTTATCTATAACCTGTTTTTAACGAACAGTTTTATTGATGGTTATATTATGGTGACAAATATATTTATAGTTATATTGCTTACGGATGTTATATAAATAATCAATGTATTTAATTCTATATGAATTTAGAAAATACCGGTCAAGTGTGAGTCGGACACGCCTGTCGAAGAACTTCATTATTGTAGCTCAACGCTAACGTGGCTTGTAAAAGTTGGTGAAGTCAAGTTTGGGTGCGTATGTAATATAGGTTTTGATTACGCGACGAATTTCATTCAAATTCAAAGTGTATTTTGATTGCGCTCTCGTATCTTTTGACGAACGAATAGATCAGAACTATAGAACGGAGATATAACAAAATTATTCTACATATAAGAGTTTCTTTTCTTTTGAGATACCCTAAATATATAGTCAATTCTAGTATTGAAACTAACCACGTAGAACATATTGTTATCTTTTAAGTACATATAAGTGCGACTTTAGACTCGACGGTTATAAGTTCGAGTGCAGCTCGGTGGAATCAATATTTACTTTTTTCTTTCCTCGCACTGGTAACGACAAACGAGGCAAACCGCGGCGTTAAGATCTACCACGCAACACGCAATGCCTCAAGAATTGAGCGGAAAGTGGAGCACGAAAGAGTCCTAATGAAGAACGGAGTGTCTTATTACTAGGTTCCCACGGTCCCTCCTGCCTACCCTGCTATATGTGGGATACAGTGAAGCTAAAAATCCATATACCTTTTTTTTTATAAGGAAAATCTCTAAATAATAAAAATATGAAATCAAATAAAATATGGCAACCCAAAAGCCTACATCTTTTCTGACTTTCCCAAAAAGATTCATGTTACATTATGTCCTTGTTTGAATACTTACATACTGAATTATACAAAAAGATGTCTTTAAAAGTTTCACTTCTTTGAATTGTATTTTAATCTTGATAAATCATATACATATATATATTACTGTACGTAGGTTTATATAGGATATGTTAAAAAACAATAATGTAAGTTATGTATTTTTTCATAATATTTATGCAAATAAAGCAAATTAGAATTTTCTAGAGGCCGGTCGTGGCGCAGAGGCACAAAGTGTGACTGTAAAATCGACTGGTTCGATCCCCACTCAAGGAAGTGAAATATTTATTTACATTTATATTTTCATTTCTTCGCTCTGGTGTCGAGGCAAAGCACGGCGTTGAGTTCCGCCACTCAGCAAGCAATGCCTTTAGAATTCGACGGAAAGTGGGGAACGGAGTGTTTTAACACTACGTTCCCTCTGCCTATCCTGCTGTGTGCGGGATAGAGCGTGAAGTTGCTTTATTTAGAACTTTCTATTTAGAAAAAGTAAAATAAAATAAAAAAACAAGCTCTTATTTTTATCTTATATCTTATTTTAACACGCTTTGTACTAGGTAAATCCTACTCATACTCGTTAGATTATAAGCAGGACGTAAAATAAATTAACTCGACTCGACTCAGAATAAGATAAATCAAATTTTATTTGCGAAAACACTTATGTATGTATTGAAAGCGAGCAATTAATAAAAAGATAAGTTGATATCAAAATTGTTGTAATCTTATCAAAATTGGCTAATCTTAATATAGAATCGGCATACTGATAACGATTTTATGATAGTGCACAAGTTTGTATCAGTGTTAATTGTTTATTTAAACTTACAAGTTGCGAAGATGGCGGAAAAAGTGAAAAAGAAGCCTTTTTTCAACTTAAAACGATGGAATAGTCAAAAAAGTGTAGATGATACATCCCCCACCCTGACTCCTCAGTCACTAACCCCTCCTATATTTAAACAATCTACACAAGCAACATCATCGCCAAGATCGAATTCGGCATATGCGACAATACCAAGAAAGTAAGCAATTTTTTTTTAATATATCGAATATCGATAGAAAATAAACAATCAAAGAACGGATTTTTCAATAAAATACATATTTTTTTACTAAAATGTATTAAAAGAGTTTTTATTTACATTAAAAACCTAGTTTAATTGTAATAATTACATAAAAAATCGCCATTGATCACCTCTAAAACAATATAAGTAAACATATCTTAAAGAAATTTAAAAAGTAGAAACCTAAAAGTATTTATCTCGCACACAGTATGGTAGGCAGAGGGAACCTAGCGTTAAGACACTTTGTTCTCCATTTTCCACTGAATTGTGTGTTGAGTGGCGCAACTTAACGCCGTTCTTAGCCCTGACATTAAAGTGAAGAAATTGAAATATAAATTTAAATAAATATTTCATTCCCTCGAGAAGGAATCAAGCCCATACAACCTGTCGCATTCAGTCAGCTTGTGCCCCTGCGCTACCACTGGCCTCAATTGTTAATTGAAATGATAACATTAATTATAATTAATTTACTTTTATTGGTTTGGTACCAATGTTCTAAAGCTATTATAATAAAGTTCAGCTTCACGCTGTATCCGGCACACAGCAGGGTAGGCAGAAGGAACTTAGTGCAAAGACACTCCGTCCCCCACTTTCTGCCGAATTCTCGACACCAGAGCGAAGAAATGGTAATATAAATTTAAGTAAATATTTCATCTCCTCGAGCGGGGATCGAACCCACAACCAGTCGGTTTTACAGTCACACTTTGTGCCGCTACGCCACGACTGGCCTGAATATATAATAAAGTTAAATATCTAAAGCCACTTTTCAAAATCTATAAAAAAAAAATGTTAAATGGTGGTATTCTATAAGTGTTTGTCAAATTAGTATGCCTCGTCGAAACCGTAGTTGGCAACTTACAATACAAAATATCTTATGTATGTGCGGATGGTCGTAAATACTGCAGTAATGACCGGGGCTTGCGACACCGTTGGCTTCGTTTTTATTTTCGTTTTTAAATTTATGCCATGTTCAAATCCTTGTTTTTTTAGTTTAGCTTGTGGTGAAAATGTTTAAGTTGTCAAATCGAATATGGATTTACAAAATGTACCCAATAAGCCTTATTCACACGGGTGAAAGATCAACGAAACGACATTCCGCACACAGCAGGGTAGGCAGACGGAATCTGGTGTTAAGATACTCCGTTGCTCATTTTCCACCGAATTCTGGAGGTTTTGCTTGTTGAGTGGCGGAGATCCACGCCAGACTTTAGACTTGATGTCAGAGCGAAGAAATGAAAATATAAATACAAATAAATATTCAATTTCCTCTAGTGAGGATCGAATCCACAACCAGTCGCGTTAACAGTCACACACTTGTGCTCCTGGTCCACGACTACCCTTAAAGTAACTTATTAATAAATATAAACTGCAAATCGGACTTACCCTTCCACGTACCCCACACGGTCCTGTAGCAAGAAGCTTAGATGATCTATGATAGATCAAGTTTATTGAGGGTAGCGTGGAATATATGATTGGATATTTGTGTTACAGCTTCGGTCTACGCCAATTATTTTTCTGAATGATGAATGATGAAGACTACTATTTATGGTTTTTATTGACTCTTGTTTAAAATAATATAAATTTAAAGTGTAGATTTTTATTTTAAAATTTAAAGAGGCGAATGAAGTCGTTCTAAGTTTTAATATGGTATTTCACAACTTTGAAAATGTCTATCTTTTGAAGGATTCAGCGGATTTATCTATACGAGTTCCGTTTTTTTTTATTTGGTTACGGAATCTTTCTAATGTAATTATGTTATGAAAAATGCATTGCATGCTTAGTGGCGGAAATATAAAAATATACCTGTGTATTTCAGAAAAAATGACCCTGTGACGAATAAGAAATATTATTTTGGCATATCATAAAATTGCTTATATTTACTCTGATATTAAAGAGTATATTATTAACTACCTAAATATACTAT
>DWQW01010690.1:0-11951 GCA_018249695.1 Heliconius erato demophoon
TAAAGAGTGTCGTTTGCATAATATTTCCATATTTACATGATGAAACACGTGTTTTTTTAACTAAATATTCTTTTGAATCACATCCCTGCTCTACGGTACAAATTGGATGAGTTTTGAACGTTTCTTTCTGCAGTAACTGTTATAGCTTTACCCTACGCTGCTTTGGAGTGTAAAGTATACAGCAAAGCAGAGTAGACAAAAAGAATCTAACGGTCATTTCGTTCTCCACTCTATACGAATTCGAGATATACCTTTTTTTTTAGTGAACGCTCATATTACATATAATGTATGTTTATTTCAAAATTTTCACCATACTATCAAAAAATTTATTAATTCTTGATCTTTTAACTAAAAATCTTAATTAATATTAATCTACTTTATCGGTTCTTCACTTACTTCGTAAATTGAATTGTTAATTATTAATTAAAGCCCACTTTAATCTGAAGCAATAACATTAATCAAACTGTTTGCGCAAACATGTTTTTCAAGATGAAAAAACATTTAGGGATGGGATGTTAAAAGATTGGTCTTGCTTTGGCGCAGCTAACCCATTTCCTATACAGAAGTTCTTCTTTATTTGTCGATTTGGTATGATAATAATGAAACCAGGACCTAAGTAGTGGAACTGTTCGGAGGTTATTAGCAAATAATTCGAGTTTAGGCTCATATAACATACAGTAATACTTATTATAGAAAATTATAAAATCAATCACTTCGTTCCCCACTTTCTGTCGAATTCTGGAGGCATTGCGTGTTGAGTGACAGAACTCAACCCCGCGCTTAGCCTCGACACCAGAGCGAAGAAATGGAAATATAAATTTAAGTAAATATTTCATTTCCTCGAGTGGGGATCGAACCCACAACCAGTCGGTTTTACAGTCACACTTCGTGCCGCTGCGCTACGACTGGCCTCAAAGATATAAAAATATAATTAGAAATCTTATATTACTCTGGATTTAGTGGTATTCGTGTACTCGTCTCATATTACGGTTTTCGAAAGGCACGGGTTCGAGTCCCGAAACGTTCAAATTGTTATAACGTTTTACGAAAATATTTTCCAGTAGATGTTCAACTATAATTTATTATAAATTACAACCACTAAGATAAAAAATATGTATATAAAAAAACTGTAGATAAAAAAATATTCGCCTATGTTATTTTCTACACAACTACTGACTTTTTGGGACAATTTAATTTATACACAGATTTCCAATTTAAATTCATATTCAAAATATTTATAGTCTTACAATTAATATGCAGGAACAAACAGACAGCCAAAGGACAGCACTTTGACTACCGAAATGGAAATATCAAAGAACCTTTAACGTCTTATGCAATAAACGATTTCGCCATGATCATCTTTAACCCAGTAATCAAACTACCAGATATTTTAATTTAATATAATAATAATAACCAGATAACTCTATTTCTCTCGCTTCTCTTCTCTCTTCAGGTTAGATAGAGTGAAGCCAGTGTTAAAAACACGTTTTCGACTTTTAGAGGTAGTGGCAGATTCCGACGCCGCGCTATTTCTTATTACATGAGTGAGGACACGAAAATAATTCATTCCCCCGAATGGATATCGACTTAGGTTCCCTCTGCCTACCCTGCTGTATGCGGGTTACAGCGTGAAGCTGATTTAATTGAATGTCATTTATATGATGATGTATGTCTATTTGTATGGCACGAACTAACCACTTAGACAGTTTTTAGCTTAAAAATGTTTAACATCCTATAGATGTTTTACTCATCGCATCAAATAGAAAGACCACTTTAATATTAAGACAGTAGAGTAGAAAACCTAGGAATCTAGTTTTAAAACACTCTGTTTCCATTAAGATACTTCCCTTTCCCACTTTCCCCTGAATTCTCGAGGCATTGCGTGATGAGTGACGAAACTTAACGCCGCTCTTTACCTCTTTGTCATAGCAAGGAAATTACAATAAATATTGACGAACTTTTATTAAAAAAGTATTATTGAAACCAATATATTATTCCAAAGGGCAGAGTAATTCATAACAATATCTTACAAATTCCTATAACGTTTCTTTTTTAAATACATTACAAATGGAAATTCGTATCTGCTACGAAGAAATTGCCAAAAAAATATACGTAACTAATGATCCTCTACCGTCGGTGTCGTCACTATGAAAACGATCATAAATAACAAATTATTAATTGAAATGTTGCCAAAAAATACATTTTCATATTTTTTGCAAGAAATAATAAAATCTGATTCCTGTAAACGTTATTATTAATGTCCGCCATTAGCTACCGTAAAAAAAAATACTTTGCTGACTAACTTCCTTGCGATTCGTGTTTTCAAGACTTTAATCCACTTATTAATTGTTATTGTTTTATTGCAATAAGTACTATTATATTATATTAGATTGAGTTATCCTGTAAAAGGTAGCGAATTAGATTTCTAAAATATATTTTTACAAGATTCGAAGAGTGTAAAAACAATGATTGTGGGTTCGATTACCACACGGGGAATAAATGATTTCCTCGTTCTGGTAACAAGACAAAGCGCGATGTTGATTTCCGCCAATCAATAGGTAATGTGTCGAAAATTGCGTAGGGAACGGAGTGTTTTAATCTACCCTATTACATGAGGGATGTAGCGTGAAAAACTAATACAATATGGTTACAAAGTAAAAAAACACACACAAATCTCCTTTCCAGTGAAACAAGAAGGTTTATATGTATGCTACATGTGCACTATTTTGATAAAGTTTTATATATTCGAGGCCAATCGTGGCTCAAGAGCACAAGTGTGTAACTATAAAAGTGATTGTGGGTCCTCTCTCCACTTGATGTAACGAAATATTTATTCTAATGTATATTTTCATTTCTTCGTTCTGGTGTCAAGGCAAAAGCGCGGCGTTGAGTTCCGCCACTCAAAATGCAATGCCACCAGAATTCAGCGGAAAATGAGGACTGGTGTGTATTAATATTAAGTTCACGCTGCCTACCTTGATACATGCGTAAAACTGTTTTAAAAAATGATATACTTACTAACTTATTAAAATGTCACTCTTAACCAACGAAGGCTGAACGTATCTTGGGAAGTTTGATGTAATTTCGCAAAAGTTTCTTCCGTCGTGATGACGAATACGTATATACATCATCTTAATATTACATAAAAAAATAGAAAACGTTAGCCGAAGTTACTATATAAGTTCTAAGTTACTTAAATCTATCTATACATACATATAAATAAAATTGAAGTATCTATCTATGATTTCTAAATAAGCGTGTGTTTTTAATAAGTGCATGTATAATGTAGTTTTTTAAACAATACTAAAACACGAAGAAACAATTTATTTTTTTTTTATAAATATATTCGCTTAACGATCTATCTCTAATTGCGGAGCGAAATAGGATTTTACTACTAGACTACTTTTATTTCACGGAACTCCTGTAGCATCAGCATTTAGGTTTGTTTCGGCACTGGTTGAAGTTTTCCTGAGAAACACTTGCGCGGCCGTAGTAAACAATATCCACTGTGCTATGCTGTGCTTTTGCTGGATCCAGAGCGAAAAAATGAAAATATTAAGAAATAATAATTGAAAACCACTACCTTCGCTTTTCGATCGATCAAATTTTTATAATTTTTCAAATAAATGGATATTTTCTAATTATAAATATTTATTTTTTTACAAACTGAAATGTGGACTAACAACTTACTTTACCATAGATGTTGTTATAATTTACCATTTAAAAAACAAATTTATTATATTGATATGTGGTAAAATACTTGAATATATATTTATGTGCTATTTAATACATATAGCAAGTAATTATATTAATCAACGCTATCAATTATTTATATCTCTAGCACCATTGAGCTAGCTTACCGCTGATTTATAATATTACTATAGACATTCCGAGTACATGGTAAACCAGTATTAATTTCAATAAGAGGTTTAAACCGTAGTTGAGACTTATCTGATAGTATAGTAAAAAAATAATTAAAGAATTAAATTGAGGCCAGCCGTGGCGCAGGGGCACAAAGTGTGGCTGTAAAACCGACTGGTTGTGGGTTCGATCCCCACTCGAGGGGATGGAATATTTATTTAAATTTATATTTCCATTTTTTCGTTCTGGTGTCGAGGCAAAGCGCAGCGTTGAGTTCTGCCACTCAACACGCAAAGCCTCCAGAATTCGGCTGAAAGTGGGTAACGGAGTGTCTTAGCACTAGGTTCCCTCTGCCTACCCTGCTGTATGCGGGTATTACTGCGTAAATCTGATTATTATTGTAAATTAAATTAAATCAGCTTCACCTATATCTCGCATGCAACAGGAATTTTTTAGAGGCATTGCGTGTTGAGTGGCGGAACTTACCGCCTGGTGCCAGAATGAAGAAATGAAATTATTAAGAAATAATAATTAATAATTAACACTTTCTGCCGAACTCTGGAGGCATTACGTGTTGAGTGGCAGAACTCAACGCCGTGATTTGCCTCGACACCAGAGCGAAGAAATGGAAATATACATTTAAGTAAATATTTCATCTCCTCGAGTCGGGATCGAACCCACAACCAGTCGGTTGTACGGTCACACTTTGTGCCGCTGCGCCACGACTGGCCTCAATACTACATTAGAAATTACGAAATATAATCAATATTGTAGTTATTCCAAAATGACCGCACTGACCGCATAACCCACCTAATATAAACATCTAATGAAAATGCTTTATTTGTAAAACAATATACACCGAAGAAGAAGAAAAATGTGGAAATCTAGTATTAAGATAAGTTAAATAAGTTATTGGTTGTTAATTTTAATATGTTTTTTGACTCATATTTTATTAAACGGTAATACCATCTGCCTCTACTATGTAATGTTTTATTTACTCTAAGCAAATTTGAAATAAAGAGAACCGTGTATGTATAGTAAAGTGAAGTAGAACCAGTATGATAAGGAAAAAGTGTAAATAATAATTTATAATTGACTCAAGTCAATTATGTATTTCTAGTTTGTTTCTTAATCAAAGACTTGGTACTTGAAATCACTTTATAAAGAAACTGACTATTATTAATGTAAATAATAATTAAAATAAGGTTATGTTCTGACAATGTGGTTTCTGTTTATAACGGAGTAGATAGTGGGAACCTAGGGACGAAGTCTTAAGACACTCCCTTCATATTAAGACACTTCCATTCTCCATTTTCCACTGAACTCTGGAGGCATTGCGGTCTTATTGATGGAAATCAACGCCACGCTTTGTTTAGTTACCAGAACGAGGAGATGAAAATATCAAATACTAGTGGGCGCGCGCAACTTCGCCCGCTTATTTGCACCCTTAAGGGTGAAGGGTAAAAAAACCACGAAACACGTGTTCAATAAAATAATTTTTATAGTCTGAATTTAAATTTTTACAAAAATCGATGGCGATTTAATGATTTTTCCATATAAACTTTCAACCCCTTATTTAAACCCTTAGAGGGTGAATTCTAAAAAACCATGAAACACGTGTGCAATGAAATATTTTTAAGAGTCTGAATTTCAAATTTTATAAATTCGGTGCCGATTTTAAAGCAATCCATACGAACTTTCAACCTCTATTTCATCCCTTTAGGGTTAAAATTTTTCAGAATCTCTTCTTAGTGGATGTCCAGATTATGAAAATAAACATCTGTCCAAATCTCACCTTTACCATCAACGGTTACGGCTCTGCGTGCGTCTTACCGCAGTCAGTCAGGTGCATGTCCTTTTATATATATAGATTTCACTTTAATTGAAAATCGAACCCACAAAAAGTTTGTTGAGAAACTAATAGAGAGTCCTCCATACCGAAACATAAGATCAACTATACTGCCTTGTCCCAAGTGACTCTTACCCAGTTTTAGACTGGCTTTACGATAGTTCGTAAGTAAAACAAAACATGTTGCAAAATATCTAAATCTCATTCAGTCGTAGACGTTTTCCAGACGAGTAATTTCATGGAATACAAATATTTTTTTTAGATTTCTATTACAACCGAAATCATTTACTGTACCAGCCGTGAATACCTAACGAGATGAATCTAGGCTTGTTTAAACTTTCTTCGCTTTCTTTTATTTCTCTTTTTTTTCCTTACTTACATACTTACTCTCAAAATAAATATACTTTTGTATAAATTTTAATATCTTCGTGTTTGCTTACTACAACAATTAGATATGTTACCTATTATTTTGTATGTTATTGTCAAACCTTGTCCTTTACATATTAAGCCTAATGCCTAAGCCAAGTGTTAATGAAACCGAACTTAATTTTTTTTACTTTAGTATGTTTTTATTGTAGAAGATTAATGTAATACCTTCTAAAGTAGGGCAAGATTTTAAATCTTCATCAAACAATCTGAATGTTATAGTTAATTCTTCTTAACCTAGAACCATTTTAAGGTACTTTAAGTTTTTTCCGGTTAGAGATCTTTCGTATTTTTTTGCCGATTTTTAAAAAAAAGGAGGTTCTCAATTCATAGGAATCTTTTCATCTTATGTATGCAGCGATTATTCATTGATTTGCTTGAAAGGATATACCTCACAGGTGGTCCTCAGAAGATCTGATGATGGAATCCTGACTTCAAAATTATAAAATCTTTCTTTAATATTTTTTTTAACAAAAACAATCAAAGTACGTTTTGCTTTATGTTTAGTAAAACTATTTTATACTTTTTAGTTTATTGAAGTCTGTTTGCATTGTAAAAAAAATTACTTTAATGGACTCAAAGAGTATTGAGATCACTCATTTTCTCCACTCTCCGCATTAAGAACAATCTTCTCAATGAAAGTCCATTTAGAAAAATATTTGGCTGTCCACTCTTCCTGGTACTTTCTCTATTCGATTGTCCTAAGCAAATATAATATACTACAATAAGAATATCATAATAGCTTTATTTTATTTATTGAAACTAAAGTAATAATCATCACGACGCTTCATAATAATGGACCAGCCCAAATATAAAAATATTGCGTATTTTAACACTATTTTCATAAAATCTTATGTGATTGAATAAATTTACATAACCAAATATCGATCAGAGGCAATATAGACAGCTCTTTTGGTTACAAATGTCAAAACAATAGTTTAAAAGGCTTTAACACATTTATTTTTTTTCTCATCATATTTGAAACTAGATTATTGTTTTTTTTAAATCGCGCGGTAAATTGCTTGAATAGATTTCTTTGGATGGATTGGTAAAAAATCAAATTAATAAATATATAAAAAAAATATTTGTAACAACAAAACCCCCGACTGCATAAAACTAAAAAGAAAATAAACAAGGCCAATAGTTTATTAGGATTAACAGTCGGGACCTCTTTAAATTATGCGAGGTTCCTGGTAAAGCTTTTATTGATTGATGAATTACTTATAGGTCCCGACTGTTAATCCCAATAAACTATTGGACTTGTTTATTTTCTTTTTAGTTTTATGCAGTCGGGGTTTTTGTTTTTACAAATATTTTTTTATTTTTCACTTTTTTGTTAGAATTCATTATGGTAATCATAATCATGATATACCTTTTTGAAATCCTCGTAATAAGCTCTTGAATTTGAGACTCATATTGTGGTATTCGAAACGATTTTTTTTTCAATAAGTCCAATGGCGTCCCACAGCCGCCATGATTGTTTTTATTTAACGTCAAATCGCCTATCTAAGAACACTTGGGCTGCTAATACGAATCTAACGATACCTCAATTATGTAAATCCGTTCAGCGGTTCTGGAGATATGAGGTAATAAAAAAAGGATAAAGAATAATACATACATACAAGATATGCGCGAAAAACATAACCCTTCCTTAGCAGTCGGGAAAAACAGCTTCGCGCTTTTCCCCCATTTCAGCGCTTAATACCGTGTATTGTCTACCACAGCGGGGAATTGCAACTAATTTAAATATAATCTGTCCCCCGAGGTGGCATCGAACCCGCAATCGTCGCGTTTACAGTTATCTACTGGCCTATAGCGCCACACTGCCTCAAACTGTAATATAAACTAAATATTTTCCACTTCTCTTAGATAAGAGAACTGACAAAAAAAAACCCTATCTTTAAACACGTAACGTATATATCTTTAAATACGTAACGTAACTCAGTACCGTCAACAGAAAGTTCGTTCAACAGATTTTATGTACACATCATATTTTGATAACAAAATTATATTTGATAACAAAATACTTGTTTACAAATGCTTAAATAAATATTATTAATGTCAAGGCATATTATTTGTATGAGTTGAATATTATTTTGGTCAATAAAGAAGATAGTGTCAGTAAACTCTGACGCTGATATCTCTAAAATCTTTATTATATTGAAATTCACGTGACAAATTCCGTAGATAAAAAATGACTCTGACAAAATTTAAATAATATCTTGTTTGTAAGTTAACTGAAAAATTTGATAATTATATTGTAAATGTTATTTATACCTGCAATACTTTAATTTTTACTAATTCTAACTGCAACGTTTTATATTTTTTTAATTTTAAAAGACACAAGCGTGCGACAGTAAACGCGACGAATTGTGGGTTCGATTCCTTTACCGCGAGTGGAAATTAAATGTGTAAAATTATTTCCAAGCTTTGGTAACGAGGCAAAGCGCGGCGTTAAGTTCCGCCATTTAACACGCAACACCTCTAAAATTCGGCGGAACTAAACTTAGGGTGTGTGCGGGATACAGCGTGAAGCTAAAAAAAAAACTATTTCAATTTGCCCCCACCTTTTCAATAGGTAAGTACGAAAGGGCAAGACAGTATTAGATAAAGCGGTATAGTGTCGTCGGAATGTTCGTGAAACGGGTCGATTCAGCCAAGGTTAAATGTAAAAAAACCTGGCACACGGTCACACCGAATGCTTATAGAAATTATAATATAATTTATTATAATTATATATATAAATTATAAAGATAATTTTCTATTATATATAAATATTCATTTTTATAATAGAAAATACTTTGTGTCTTTATATACAAAATTACTACAATTACAAAAGAAAATAATTTGGTTAGGTTGAGAGAAACTCTGACAGAGAAACAATGAGGTCTTAAGTCCCATGTCGCAGGTCACGGCACTCGTATGGTCCATGGAATACTAAAAAGTTTTTTTTTTTTCATCTAAAATAATAATAAAATTTTAAAACATACTATTAATGAAAAATAAGGAGGATATAAACGCATTCTTCATTTGGGAAAGTGATATTCTAATTACTTTAATTTGCCCGCTCTGTAAAGCGCGGTGTTGAGTTGCGCCACTTAACATTACGTGTTAAGTGGCGCAACTACGTAAATTTTGTCGAAAAGTGGGAAACTAAATGAGAAAAATACGTGAAGTTACTTTGGTATCCAATAGGGTTAGCTATTGGATACCAAAGTTATACCAAATATATTATACCATACCAAAGTCCAATTTCGGCAACATATCTCACAATAGCAACTGAGATTATAGAATTACGAAATAATCTTAATAGTGAAACCCACGTGAGGTAAAAGAACCAATAAATCTAAACATGTGAAAAGAACTTTAAAATATTTTAAAATCCACGTGACATTATGACCCTGTCATGTCAGAGAGAGCTTGTGAAACTTTATTTAGATTCCCGTCTCCTGTGTCTTTGTATAATGTCAATAGCTTTCACTTAACATTTTACATAGATTGATTCTAGAATATTATATTCTATAATTTTATCAAATTGTGGTTTATATGGTTTTTAGGTTACCAAAGGGTAAAACGGAATCCTATTACTAAGAACTCGCTGTCCGTCCGTCTGTCTAAGCTGTCCGTGTGTCACCAGGCTGTATCTCAAGAACCGTGATAATTAGACAGTTAACCTTTTCGTAGATGATGTATTCCTGTTGCTATTATTACAACAAATATAAAAAACAGAACAAAATAAATATTTAAGGGCTCCCCTACAACAAACCTTTTTTTTTGCTCGTTCGTATAGATCAGTGGTTCCCAACCAGTGGTCCGCGGACCACCAGTGGTCCGCAGAAGCCTAAATATGGTCCGCGAAAGATTTAAATTTTATGACTTGGGATGGTGAGGCGAAGTTTCTGTTTAAGTATCACAGTTAATTTTGATTATACCTACATGCAAAGTGGTCCCTGCTACCAAGAATAATATAAAAGTGGTCCTTGATCAAGAAAAGGTTGGGAACCCCTGGTATAGATAATAGTTAAGTCCAACGCGCACTTGGTCAGTTTTTTTATTTATATGCTGACAATAACACAATACTATATTATATAAATATTGTATATAATATAAAACAAAACAAACACAATAAATATAAGCAAATGTGAATATCTAATAAATGACGAAATGTATTTGATTGCGTATTTGTGTGCATTTTTTGTTGTGAGTGGGTTTCTGGGTTGGTTTCCTTTGAAATATTTAAAATTAATAGTAATCAAATAAATCAGCTTCACGCTATATCTCGCAATTAGGAGGACAACGTTTCCCACTTTCCGCCGAAATCTACAAACGTTGTGTGTTGAGTGGCATAACTCAACGGCGCGACTTGTCTCGACACCAGAACGAAAAAATTAAAATATTAAATATTTCATTTCCTCGAGTGGTGAATTGAACCCACAACCTGTCGAGTTTACAGTGACGCGTTTGCGCCTCTACGCTACAAGAACATCTAACCGCAAATAGTTCACACTATTATCGATTTAAATTGTTCGTCTAAGGAGCCTTAATAATCTCGTAGTTTAAAGATATATTAACATTAATTCAAATTAAAACAACTTGGAATCAGTGAAAACAAACGATTCGCATACCATGCCTGAATGAATAAACTTTTAAAGGTAAACATAGATCTAAAAAAGAAAGTAGCATAAAGTGTCAAAAAGTAGCAAAAAGTGTATGAAAGTAGCCGAAATATTTAAAAAAAGTAGCCAAATAATTAGAATCAAACTAGAAGAAGTAGAGCTTCTAGTTTAGTTTTTTCAATACAGTGTAAGCGCAGTCCACTTTACAAATGGGGTTGGCCCATTGTCTCGCGGACTATGGTTGTAATCGTGTATACTTGCTACTCTCAAACAATGCTCATGTCATTTACTTGCGTTATATACTTTGGTTTTTTGCTTTTTATATACCCGTTAAAATTAAGATATTATGACATTTTTTTTATTAATAAATATAGATTATACATCATATAGGTTAAACTATAAATTTAAGCGGGCGAAGTGGGCGCTTGGTCGCTAGAGTACATGTATGTATATAAAAGTATCCCGTCACTAAGTGACTGACAGAGTACGACAGACACAGGAAAAATGATAGCGTAGACATTTGTCTGGTTGGTTCCCTGCGGAGTAAGACTATGAATTCTTTTTCCAATAACCCTACAGGAACGGGAAAACTAATCTTACCCTTTTCACTTTACAAGTTGAGGGCTATTTATACGAGATTGTGCTAACAAATAGTGAGAAAGATTAATAAAAAGCTACGTATCTATATTCAACATATATAAGGAAAATACATTCCTTTTCCATAAATATATTTATATCCTCTGTAAAATCAATTTTCTAAAAAAACATGGGGAAAAAAATCTAAATTTTCTGATAAATTTTGCAACTCTAACAACAACAAACGTGAAAGCGGTCTTAGAGCGAAGGTCATGGAACAATACCCCCATATTTCTAAACAGTCTGACTCACGTTATTAGCTTCAGTATCGTAAAGCCTGCAAAGGCAACCCCTTTAATGCTTGTCACAGACAAGTTTTGTTTGATATTTTTTAAAAAAGAGTATAGAATTACTGCATACACATTAGAATTTCAACATATTCGTTCGTATTTCTAATAAAATCAAAATAAATAAATCAGCTTCACGCTGTATCCCGCACACAGCAGGGTAGGCAGAGGGAACCAAGTGTTAAGACACTCTTTATCTGTTCCCCACTTTCTGCCGAATATTGGAGGCATTGCGTGTTGGGTGGCAGAAGCAGAGCGAAGAAATGGAAATATAAA
>DWQW01010691.1:0-11951 GCA_018249695.1 Heliconius erato demophoon
GCCTCCATAATTCGGCGAAAACTGAGGAACTGAGTATCTTAACACAAAAAAAATATATATTTGTCCAGCTAGATTGTTACTGATACTGCTATAATCTGTGAATCTTATTAGTTACTTATACATATAACCTAATATACTTTAATATTTTCAGAAATACGATCAATCAAATCGATATTTCATATAAATTTTATTGTATTCTGTATAAATCGTTTTTTAAATGATTTTACAGCAAATTGGCTTTACGTGAATATTTTTCGCGAAAAGGGTATCTCCTGTTTTAACAGGACTGCCTTAAAGTCAATTTAAATTTGCGTTTCTTTTTATTGGATTGTAATTATGCAAAATCTTTTATCGATTTTATTTAATCGAGTTACATTGTAATTAAATCAATTTTAAAATAATCTTTTTGTATTATTCCATACATTGTGATTATGTACATGTTTTTGAAAAAAAAAATGAAACTAAAAATATGTATATTTTTTATTAAAACAAAAGCTTTCTACTAAAGCATAAAATTTTCTTGTAATTATAATAAACATGCTTTTATACTTCATGTTTTTGTATTAAACTTAACTAAAACTATATTTTTATAAAAAAAAATTCAGCCAGCCAGACCAGTCGTGGCGCAGGGGCACAAAGTGTAACTGTAAAATCGACTGGTTGTGGGTTCGATCCTCACTCGAAGAGATGAAATATTTACTTAAATTCCATCCATTGCGCGGCGTTGAGTAAGGACTCAACGCCACTCAACACGGAATGCCTCCAGAAATTCAGCAGAAAGTGGGGAACGGAGTGTCTTAACATTAGGTTCCCTCTGCATATCCTGCTGTGTGCGGGAAACAGCGTGAAACTGATGTATATTTTTATATATTTTCTAAAACGGATTATGTTAAATACGTTGCAAAACCCAAAGTACTCTTCCGCCAGAGTGACTATCACGAATTTGGCTTAGGCCTTGTATGAGTCGGTCTTCAGGGTTAGAGTCGTGCCAAAATGTACGCGATTCCAACACTCTTGCCGCCAGTTTACAGAGCGAAGGCTATAATTTTACCACAAAAAGTATACCACATTATGCTAATATGTTTATATTTATGTTGTTGTTCATACTTAATTTGTGCTCGTTATGTATAATTTCATATTTTAAATTAAGCGACTATTCATATTATATTTAAAATATATTTATATAAGTCTGGTTTTATTTTTTAAATATTTCTTTTACAGGTTAACGCTGTTTCCCACATATAAAAGGATGGATAGAGGGAACGGAGTGTTTTAGCATTAGGTTCCCTCTGCCTACCTTCTATATGTGGAAAGCAGCGAAGAACTGAGGGAATTTAGTGTTCCCTCTGTTCCCACTCTGTTCCCATTTATAATTATTTTATTAATTAATAATACTCGGCGTAGATTTGTGAGCGAGACGTCAAATCATAATGAGACAAAGTGATATCGTTTTTGACATACTATAGAGGGGCATAGGAGAAAATCACAGGACTTTCCCAGAAAGGCTTATTCTTAGGAAGAAGATACTTTGGAAACTTTTCAAGTTACCGTATATATATATGGGGAAGATGTATCTCAATTAAGAGTTTTAATAGACTTATGTTTATTTACAAAATACAAAGTTTGACGTTTATAAATAAATTATATATACCTACATAAATAGCAAAGAAATATAAAAAAACAGCTTCATGCTTTATCGCGCACACTGCACAGTGGGCAGAGGAACCTAGCCGAATTCTGGAGGCATTGACACCAGAGCGAAGAAATGAAAACATAAATTTAAATAAATATTTTGTCTCCTCGAGTGGGTGTCAAATCCACAACCGTAGCGTTACAGTCACACTGCCCCTGCCCCTGCGCCACGACGACCGCTAGCAAAGAAAATGTCTTTGAAAATTCCTTTTTGTTTCTTTTTTCGTCTATTATATGGTCATACATACATGTTGTATGAGAAACATAATATTCTACAGTTCTATATAATATTTAAAATAAAAACAACTTTCTGCATAACTTTCTTTCAGCCGGTTCTTATTGGCTTGAAGTATTTTCTTTACAAAGTTCCAGAAGAATCTGACTTTCAGCAAGTGCAATAGATCTATATTCACTAAAGTGATTTAATCTTGACAGGAAACTACTACAACTGATTTATTAAATTTGATAATATTTTACTAAAATTTCTTTAAAAATTATAATAAAATGAAAAAATAGCTTCAATTTTTTACGATACACTGACGATAATAATTTTTAAAATGTTATTCAACACTTAGGAAAAAAATAATCTTATTTTAGAAGCATATAAAAATATTTATTAAATAGAGAACGTATGGCTTAGTGGTCAAAGCGCTTGGACGGCTTCTAGAGGGGGGTGGTTTAAATTCCGCTACGTTATTTTTTTATGTTTCTAAAAAAATATATTTTATTACTATTAAGAAATACTAACGTCACATTTTAATAATTTAATAACATGGCGGGAAGCTACCAAAGTTTATGAATGCATATATATTTACCCACAATAATATGAAATTGAAAGTTATAGGAAAAAGCACTTCAATTTGTGTGCGTAATTAAGTGGAGTTTACTTTGAAGCTCGTCGCGAGGCACTTTCCAGCGGTAAATGAAATTTACGTACGTATCCTTCGAAAGAACCTCAAGATTTTACACATGTGATAAGAGCGTGCGTTTATATATTTTTAAATTATTAAAAATGTTGAGGCCAGTCGTGGCGCAGGGGCACAAAGTGTGACTGTAAAGGCGGCAGGTTGTGGGTTCGATTTTTACTTTAGGAAATTAAATATATCATATTTTTATTTCTTCGCTCTGGTGTTGAGGTAAAGCGCGGCGTTGAGTTCTGCCACTCAACACGCAATTCCTCCAAAATTCGGCAGAAAGTGGGGAACGGAGTGTCTTAACACTAGGTTCCCTCTGCCTACCCTGCTGTGTGCGGGATATAGCGTGAAGTTTTTTTTTTATATATATATGATCTAAAATGGACACAGTATGTAAATATAAACACTTTAGTGAAATAGTATTCTAGTAGTCATCTTAACGCTGATTTGATAGTCTCGTATTCTCAATACGCACACTATCCAGCGCGTTCGCCCAGTAAGATCCTGAAAACGAGGCTGTTTAAATATTATATAAAAATCTGTGGTAATAAACAGAAATTTTATATTTCGCGGCGTCTATGGTAGTCAGCACGTCAGTCGCAGATGGTTAAAATAAGTTACAAGCACAAAATATACGGTATGCACTGTAATCTCCATTTTCCTTTAACTTGAACCAAATAACAGGCTTTTAGTATCAACCGTAAGAGAAAAGGGTGCCCCAAGACGCTGACTTGGTTCAATTATATTAATAATCTTTATTTTATCGAAAACGATAACTCTTTTATTTATTACCCGACTACGGTGAAGCAAAAAGGAGGGTTATGATTTTGATCTGTATGTATGTCGGCATGAATGTTCATCTGTTCCCTCATAACTTCTAAGCTAGTCATCATATTTAGACTAATAAGGTGTCGTTAGAAGCCTCTTAAAGGTTATAGACACCAGCGTCATCCAGGGGATTTAAAGTAAAGACATAAAAAAAATCTTTACGAGGCCCTATGGAGTATCAAATGATAGAGCTTTCTTAGGTCATTTCAAATATGTAAACATTATAAGCTCACGGCTTTGATTGCAAAAAAAATTGTAAGAATTATAAAATAAACTGGTTAGTTATCGTAATTGAACAAATCACACAAATACACATAACTCCAAAATAAGTTAAATAAAAAGAAAGTTTAAAAATGACCCGACTACTAAAACATGCTCTAAAAAGTACGAAACAAAAAAAATTGTCTCTGCTGAAATTATTATGTACAAACTATTAAAAATTTACCGTATATAAAATAAACAGGCATTTTAACGTATTTTATACGTTATACTGATAGAAATATGTTTAAAGGATAGCCATGCCTCCTACTGTAGCAAAACAGATTAATTATAATAGTAAAATAAAATAAAATAAAATTAAAGTGAAATATATAATAAAATTAACAGAACACACTGTGTTCCAATTAACATACTTCCTTTCCCCTTTTTCCGCAGTATTCTCGAGATATTGGATATTGAGTTGTGGAGCTCAACGCCGCTCTGCTTCGTTACCAGAACAAACCATTGAAAATATTAAATATTTCATTTCCTGTGTGAGAATCGAACCCACAACATAGCGCAGTCGCACGCTTGTGCCCCTGCGACACGACGGCCTCCATCTTGAATGTTTTATATAACATTTTATTTAATTACATGGATGTAATATTTTTATAAAATAAGGGAAGGGCAAAAATGAAGATGTCAAGCACTGAAGGTACTGCTTTTATAGAATACTTATATGCGAGGGCTTACCCGCACTTAACCCAGTTCCTGTTTCAAACAGCAAGCAAGCTGATTATCTAGGAACTGTGTGGGTTTAATTTAAAAACTACCACTTTTTGTACGTGTAAAACTTTTAAGTACAAAAAGTGTCTTTCTCTTTTTATTAATATAGTGAATTCATAAAAATGTGTGTTTTATTTTTATCCAGTAAAATATGTAGAATATCGTTTGCTTATATTGTTATAATGATAGCTAATATCAAAAATAAAAAATCTGGTTCACGTTGTATCCTGCACTCAGTAAGGTAGGCAGAGGGAACCTAGTGTTAAGACATTCCGTTCCCCACTTTCGGTGGAGTCCTGGAGGCATAGTTTGTTGAGTGGCGGAACTCAACGCCGCACTTTGCCTCGAGACGAAGAACACAGAGAGCGAATAAATGAAAATATAAATGTAAATAAATATTTAATTTCCTGAATGGGGATCGAACCCACAACCAGTCGATTTTACAGTCATATCTTGTGCACCTGCGAAACGACTTTCTTGGCAAAATAAACAAGTTTCAGAACATATCTAGCGTATTTCAAATTTGAGGTTTTTATTAAAAAAAATATGGCGGATAAACATTACAATTGCAAAAATATAAGCAGTTTTTTTCTTTCAGCAGTCAACACTACGTTTTCCACTTGATTTCTCTGGGCATTGCGTGTTGCAGAGCGAAAATATAAAAATATAAAATGTTCATATCCCCAAGCGGGAATCGAACCCACAATCCTCAAGTTTAAAGCCACATCCTCGTATCTCTGTGCCACGAGGGTCTCGATATATGACTGCATGAGAATAAAAGAAAAAAAAAGTTAAAGTGTGTATTCAGGTCCCCACAGCAGGTGCGTTATTTTTTTTAAAATTACATAAGAAACGTAGAGCGGTTTGTTATAATGAAGTTAAATATTCATCAAATATCGTCTCCATACCCGAAGGCAGTTCTGACGTACAACACCACCACCCCGAAGCTATGAACGTACTAATTCAACTTAAATAATTTGAGATTTAATTTATAGCTTCACGCTGTATGTAACTGGGTAGGCAGAGGGAGACTTAAGACACTGCGCTTCCCACTTTCCGTCAAATTCTAGAGGCATTGCGTTTTAGTTGGTGGAACTCAACACCGTTTTACTCGGACACCAGAGCAAAGAAATCTACATATTAAATATTTCATTTACTCGAGTGGGAATCGAACCCACAACTTGTCATACGCTAGGGCCTCTGCGTCACGACGACCTCAATTATAATATTTAATAATGTTATAAATTAGAAAAAAAATATCTTATTATACCTAAACATAAAATTATTATTTATAATAACATATTTTTCAGCGAGGTAAAAATGGATCAGAGAGACTACAACGTATGTAAATTTTTATTTAAAATATCATGTAAGTTATCTACGTGAAAATTTAATGAATTTTAAGCTAGATTTTTTAAAAGATTTTCTTTTATAACATTTTTTATTAACAATTTTGAAAAATTTATAAAACTTTACTTGTTTTGATGTTGCGGTGTTAAATATGATATTTTATAATATTAGTGTGCAAAGATTTAATTAGTATTATGCTGTTTTCAATATTATTTACAACTTATTCTGTTTCATACAATAAATGCTTCATACGTTTTATTTTAATTTATCAAATGTAAATAAAAAAATAAAAATTAAATGAAGACTTGTTGCACTTATTTAAATTTGTTTTTTTTAAATTTTCTTTATAGTAAATTACATCCGTTGAACCGTTGATAACTAGTTTTCGATATGAACTTTATAATTTTCGTCATCAAAGGCACAGGCGCAGTTTACACTTTAGCCCAGAAATAGAGACAATTTGAACGATCATAAAAGAGTGTGTTTCTAGTATTTTTTTAAACTATTTATTTGTTAGAGTTATATTTAAGCACCTAGCTATGCTTCGTGGCTGCCCTAAAATATTTAATAGAAAGCATTCTCTTTTGCCAAATGATCATTTTTAGTAATAACCTTTGTACAGAGGAAATTTGTATAAAATTCTTTACAAAGATGCTAACAACATAAATAGCTGCTAGCTGCAACCAACGTATACGGATTTCGCTGCTAAATTAAAACCAATGGCCTAGTGGTTAGACTTCTTGGACGATTTCTAAATGGCGCAGGTTCGAATGCCTTGTTCGCTTCCACTATATTCCGAAAATATACCAAAAATACGCAAAAACTGAATACATTTTCTTTCTGCCTTTATATGAACTTTTGAAAGGTTCAACTATTACCACTAGAAAACGTGAGGATTAACATTTATAGTTTTAACGAATGTATGCAAATTTTGGCACAAAACATGGCTCTTTCTTTAATTCGTTGGTGAAATATGGAATAGGACCGTATTTACGTGTCGTCGAATTTTTGAGTGCCTCATGTGAGTCTGGGCGCATTTCGTATGAAAATCTGCGGTGTCGTCAGCAAAAAAGAAAGTCATTTATGTACGGTGCAATTTTGATGCTGACGCTTTTTCAGCTCCGTCGCTTCTGTTGATCTGTAAAATCCTAATTAATTGTAAAAAAGGTCTTAAAAGCCAAGTTTAATATAAATTTATACATTAATTTTTAGTAAAAGGAGCTTGTGATTTAATTTGAATCATATTTAATAATCGTTATTTATATTCGATAGTCTATATAGAAAATGAAACACAATACACTAAAACAAGAGGCCAGTCGTGGCGCACGGGCACAAAGTATGACTGTAAAATCGACTGGTTGTGGGTTCGAACCCCCCTCGAGAAAATGAAATATTTATTTACATTTATATTTTCATTTCTTCGCTCTGTTATCGAGGCAAACCGCGGCGCTGACGGCGCTACTCAACACGCAATGCCTCCAGAACTCGGCGGAAAGTGGGGAACGGAGTGTCTTAACACTGGGTCCCCTCTACTACTCTGTTGTGTGCGAGATACAGCGTGAAGCTGATTTTAGATTTTTTTCACTAGGGCAATTGGTTGTTTATGACAAGTATTTATATATTAAAAAAATCTTTTTTTTATTTATTCCTATAAAGCAGGGGCTCCCAACCTTTTCTTGATCAAGGACCACTTTTATATCATTCTTGGTAGCGGGACCACTATGCATGTATGTATAATAAAAATTAACAGTGATAATCAAACAAAAATTTTGCCTCACCATCCCTAGTCATAAAATTTAAATCGTTCGCGGCCCATATTTAGGCTTCTGCGGAACACTGATTGGGAACCAATGCTATAAAGGAATGTATAGTAATTAATATTTGTTCATTTCATGATATTATCATATGTTTGTGCACTATATAACTTTAGATGATTTCATTAAGAACCTATAAATTGCTTGTATTTTTTTAAGCTTCACGCGCACTATCCCGCGTTTAGACGGAGGAAAAACGTTTTCTGCCGAATTTAAGAGGCATTGTGTACTGAGTGGCGGAACTGAACGCTGCGCTTCGCCTCGACAACAGAACAACAAATGAAAATAATTAATATTTCATTTCCCCGAATGGGAATCGAATCCACAACCTATCGCGTTTCAGTCACGCACTCGTACCCTTAGCTAGCCTAGCCTCAGTTTTGTATGTTATAATATCACTTAATAAACAGATTATGCAAAAGGAAGACAGGCTATAGAAGCCCGAACCATTCAAGGCGTGCAGACGGGCGATGAATTTTTGAGAGGCCTTGACGACGTGTGCCGAGAACTACTGAAAGCTTTTTTTTTTTTTAGAAAAGGAATCGGCGTTGCACAGATAATGAAGCAGACAGACGACGTGTTTTCATGTACAAGATGCAGGTTTTTTGACGTTTCTATGCCTCATTATGTGCGGACTCTTCCTCCATTTGCCCATTTTTTAGTATAACGTCTGCGGTATTGTGTTGTTTACAAAATGTAGGGAAAAAATCTAAATATAATTTTCAATGTAGATAAAAATGGACTTAGGTGTATGTGTGGTGAGTATTTAATTTTTATAGCTTCACGTTGTATGCTGGATATTTGTAGCGGAATCGGTAAGAGGAGCCTAATGTTAAGATACTCCGTTCCCCACTTTCCTCCGAATTCCAGAGACATTGCGGTTTTAACAGCGGAACTAAACGCTGCGCTTTGCCCCGACACTAGAGGGTAAAATTGAAAATATGAAATATTTATTTTCTTTAAGTGGAAATCGAATCCACAACTTGCCTTGTTTTAAGATACATCCTCAATATAACGCTTACTTATATATAAATAATTTTCAATTAGAGTATATTAGGCCTCAAACATAAATATCAGAGGCATCTGTACATCCAATTTAATACGCGAGCCTAAGATACACAAAACAAGGTCCCTTTCATTATAATCTGTGTTTATGTTTATCTGTAAAGCCACGTGAAATTAATTACGGGGTTAAAAGCGAAATTAACTGGAATATGAATACCCTCTAGGGTTGGAATTGGAATGTAAAATATGATTTTTATGGAATTAAATTAAATTAAATATAATTAATATGATATTTCACCCTTTAATAGGTGATAATCTATAGTATCTAATATTATAAAGCTGAAGAATCTGTTTGAGGCCAGATAAAATAACGATAATTGAAAGCGGCATTGAGTTCTGCCACTCAACACAGAATGCCTTCAGAGTTTGGGAGAAAGTGGGGAACGCAGTGTCTTAACTCTAGGTTCACTCTGCCTACTCTGCTGTGTGCGGGATACAGCGTGAAGCTGGTTCAAATATATTGATCATTATCTATAATAAAAAAAATAGAACACGTTAAGTTAAATATTATGGTACATTTATAGATTTTTGCGTTACTGTGAAAAGATAATACAAAAAATCACAGAAAGTTTTACAAAATAAATCTATTAATTTGTCTTTACACGAACGTTAAAAGACAGTCAAAACCATATACCCTCACATGTCAACATAATTGGAGAACGGCCCAAGGTCTACGGCTTGGTTTGAAAATGATGCAAGTTTAAATCTCTCTTGGGTGTAAGCCAGCGGTTCCTTATGAGCGCTATAATTTGAACATCCCAAGCCTGTAGGCAAAGTATAAGTTACATAACTAAATAGTCCCCCTGGAATTACTTACGAGATCTTAATTATTTAGGTCAAATTTTGCCGATTTTACGTACATTTATAGTTCATTTGAATCAGAATGAATTCTAAGCATATCTTTTTCGGTTTTAACCTCCGATCAAAATAGATGAGTGTATCTGTATGTCTATTTGTGGCATTGTATCTCCCAAACGAATAAATCAATTTTGGGTTAGTTTTATTTATTTGAAAGGTGACTTAATCGAGAGTCTTCTTAGCCTATGATTATCACGGCTTTCTAGTTGTTTCTTTACTTTTTAGAGCTATATTTTAAAGAGATCTTTTAAATTTGAACACGATTATGTATTATCAAAACTAAAAGTGAGGCCAGTCGTGGCGCAGAGGCACAATGTGTGACTGGGAAATCGACTGGTTGTGGGTTCAATCCTCACTTGAAGAAATGAAATAATTATCTACATTTATGTTTTTATTTTTTCGCTCTGGGGCCGTTCAAGTATTACGTAAGCACTGTAGGGGGGCGGGGGAGTCTTGGGTTTGCTTATTTTTGTCGTTTTCAATGAAATATTTTTAAGGAGGCAAAGCGCGGCGTTGACTTCCGCCACTCAACACTCAATGCCTCCAAAACTCGGCGGAAACGTGGGGAATGGAGTGTCTTAACACTAGACTCACACTGCCCTGCTGTGTGTAGGATACAGCGTGAAGCTGAAAAAAAAAGAAATTAAAACTATTCGGATAGGTATGCATATTAAAAGACAATAAAAAAAATTACAGCCCTATTACTTTTTTGGTGTACAACACCTAAAGCTGATAACGTTAGCCTCAAAATGTAAATAAAATATATGATATAATACATATAAATATCTATAGAGATAAAGAAGCAACATACTCGGAAATTCCATCTAATTCTTGATTAATACCATCACTTTGTTATATAATTGAGTATAAGCTCACAAAATCTTATTAAATTTGCGAGTTAACTGTTTCTTTGTTTATTCAACGCCCTGCGGTAACCCGATTACTGAGTTTACATTATTTATTATGCAGTTTATTCGGTACAATTATGTGGATGTCGGTAAGTTTTAGTGAATTTAACTATTGTCTTTGGTACTTACTATTGAGTTAATACAAATTGGTTTAATCAGTGGTTAGGTTAGATTAGTATACAAAATTATATATTCAACAAAGTAATTTTATACATTTAGATATATTATATTATGAAAGAAATTATTAATTTCGTAAAGACTTTCTTTGAACGTATTGTATGCATATAAGTTTCTTTTGACGGCGAATATTTAAAAAAAGTACTTACACAAACGTGATTTGAACTCAGTACTACCTACACGTACTATTGTAACAAAACGTATGTGGCGTAATATTTTTTTTATTAATTTTAATATGAATTGAGACATATTTGGAATTTTTTATTTAATGTTATAAGCAGCTATTTGAACCATAATGATAAATTAATGAACACGAGTAGACATTTCAATAGTCAAGATTTTAATTATTATTTCTTATGATAAATAAATAGCTTATACCTAAACTCTTATTACTTATTCAATACAAAACATAAAGAAAACGTAACAAACAGAAAAGGTTATTGTTATTCCCATGAATATGTGTCTTGCTATTTCATACAGTACAGAATGTGTTTCCATTCAAGTTCATCATTTATTTAAAAATACCCAGTGCACTGGACTTTCTTGAGTAATTCACTACAACAAAGGAGTGGGAGCTGGGAAGGCTTGAAATCCTTGTCGTTGCCCAAAAAAACGTCGACGACAGCGCACATGAGAATGGGGTAATAGCTGTGCATGAAGACTTAAATCCATTGTGTCCTTTGATATACAACGTATCATGTTACAAGACTGTCTAGAACTTGCATCCAGATGCGCTATTCTGAATACTTTAGCTGTATTCTGGTACTTTTTGTGTGAGATTTTTTTTGTGATTTATATAATAAGTATTATAAAATCGTAGTGTAAAGGATTGCTACTTCAAAATATTGAAGGTTAATATAAAATTTTATTATGATTACTTAACTTAGTCTTAACTTAGTCTTTAATTTTTTTTAATTTCTCTAAGAAAAAGTAACACAAAGTACATACCTACCACTTATTCAAATCCAATTACATGGTTTGGCTATACTTATATGATATAGTAACATTTATCCTGCATGTAACAGGGTAAGCAGAGGGACTCTAGTGTTAACACACTCCACTCCACACTTTTCGCCGAATTTTGGATGTATTGTGTGGTGAGTTGCGAAACTCAACGCCGTACTTTGCTCCGACACCAGAGCGAAGAAATGAGAACATTAAATATTTCATTCCTGGGAGTGGGAGTCCAACAATCTCTCCATCGGAATTCGAATAAGAAGTAACAGTAAGTTATCTAAAACGTGCTCCAAAAATTCTTACTCTTACCTTATATGCAAAATCAGAACCAGCTCATGGCCCAATCCTTTAAACTACCACTATGCAAAATATAAAATATATACAAACATATATTGTAATATAAG
>DWQW01010692.1:0-11950 GCA_018249695.1 Heliconius erato demophoon
TCTACTAATTTGGATACAGATGGTGCAAGCGCTTACTGCTCAAAATGTGAATAGTATATGGGAACATTCTTTACTTGATACCTCAGCTCCTAAACATTTAAGGAAAAAACCACAACCTAAGGATCCATTACAGTAAGAATTATTATTAAAAAAGTAAAGTAAAATTAAAACAATACTGTATATGTTATTGTAACAAATATATGTATAAAAAAGTACCAGCGACAAGCATGTGACTGTAAAGTGGCGGTTGTGGGTTCAATCGTTTGTTTGTTCCACTCAGAGTAATGAGTTATTATCTGTTAATATTTTCATTTGTTTGCACTGATACCAAGGCCAAAAGAGTGGTGCTTAGTTCAACCTCTTGACATGCAAGACCTTGAACATTCGGCTGAAAGTAGTAGTGGGCAGAATGTCTCATTACTAGTTTTCCTTTGCCTACCATGCTGTATTCTGGATACAGCATGAAAATTAAGAAAAAAAATATTCATGATAATATGTATATATGAGGCCATATTTCAGTAGTGAAGCTCATGCCTGTAGGAGTGAGGTGAGGAGTGAGTGGGGAAAAGTGAGGAATGCAATGTCTTAATGCTAGGTTCCCTCTGCCTACCCTGCTATATGTGAGGTACAGAGTGAATAAAAATTATCAATTTTCAGCCCTATCAAATCAGAGTTCATATTGGCTAAACACTTAAGACTGGCATATGTCTTGAGAGCAAGAAGAGATGAACCACCGAGTGAGTTAGGAAGACAGTTACATAGTGCAGTTCGCAGCGGTTCATTAGATACTGCTATGAGACTGCTAGCACAAGGTGCTGATCCTAATTATTATAATCAGGTAAGTCTACTGGGCACGTAACAAATGTAACATTTCAGATATTTAAGTATATCTAGTTACCACTTTGCTGTTTAAAAAAAAATTGCCATCCCTGAGCTGCCTGCCAATGCTTTTATTTCATCTGACCAATGCTTGGATAGTTGGCCATGTGTTCTTACTTTGTCCCTAGGATGCCAATAGATAATTGTCTTGCTCCACTTTTCTATTCCTCTGACTATATGACCAGTGCATATCCACTTCAGACTCCTGGCCATTATTGTAACATCTTTAGTCTCCAGTTTGTTCTTTTATTGTTGATGTTCTTAGAAGAAATCAGCTTCATGATGTATTCCACACCCAGCAGGGTAGGCAGAGAGAACCAAAAAAAATAGGATAGTTGGTAAAATAGGATAGTTTCCCAAAATCCATTTCACAATTTTCGCCTAATTCTAGGGGGCGGAGCTTAACGCTGCGCTTTGCCTCGACACCAGAAATAAAGAAGTGAAAATATAAATTCAAATAAATATTTCATTTCCTCGAGTGGGGATTGAACCCACAACCAGCCATGTTTACAGTCACACTTTGAGCCCCTGTCACATATTATTTTTTCCCAGCATGCTCATCTCTATAAGATTTTTACACACATTTTTTTTGTGTGGACTTTGGTGAGTTCAGGTTTGACATCTATATGTAAGCACTGTCAAAATACTGATTAAACAATTAAACAATTTTCTTTTGACAGCCATCCCTTACATCAGACTTTATTATTATCTCCTTCTCAAGTATCTTTTCTTTTGCTGTTTTACAAATTACACAAAGTTTCATACTGTATCCTGCACATACCAAACCAAATTAGGTAGAGGGAATGTGGTAACCAAGTGTTTAGACACTTCATTCCCATTAAGACACTTCTGTTCCTCATTGTCTGCCGAATTCTGGAGGCATTGCGTGTTGAGTTACGAAACTCGACACCGCAAATATCAAAAAACTATAGAAATATTTTCAAAACTATTTTAAAAAAATGCAGTAATACTACCTTTTTTTAAAAATAGTTCATAACTCATCAACAAGTCTCAGTTATTTCTGAAAGATCTTGATGGCTGAGCTGTAGGAAAATGCGGGTATATTATAATGACTCAATTGCTTACATTTGTGTATGACTCAAAGGAATATAAGAATAGTTTTGAAACGATAGATTGTCAAGCCTTATTTGTAATAAAGCACACAAATAAAAAATTATATATATTATCATTCTTCTTGTTTAGAGTATAATAAATATATCCAATATTTTAATAATTTTAAACTGAAAACAAAGCAATGAATTATTGACTAAAAAGATATTTTCACTTTAATCTAGGAAAAGGGAAGCACATGTTTACATGTAGCATGTAGAGCTGGACAACCAGCTCAAGCGGAGTTGCTGGTAGCGTGGGGCGCAGACCCCACCGCGAGGGATAGTGGTGGCAACTCACCTGCTGATTGCGCTAGGTATATTAGTTGTTATTTTTTTTAATATGTCTAGTGATGTTCCCTATCTAATTTTCAAAGTTTTTGTCAACTATGTAAGATGTCGATTTTTTAAAGGATTTCTTATAATTTAAAGTCACAATTCTTTTTAATATGGCTGTGTGAATTAATGTTATTCATAATAGAGATCAAAATCACGATGATCGTGTTTACAACTGCCCCACTGCGCCACAATTGCCTCAAGATATTCTTTGATTTCATAGCGTATTAATGCTAGTGAATTGGGGAAAAAACACGTTATAACTATAAGCTAAGGCAAGAAAGTGTTGAATTCTGCCGTATAGCTTATAGTTTCGTAATAGGACTGAGCGTGTATGAAGTGTCTTGACACTAGATTCTGTCTCCCTTTCCCTATCCTACTAATATATGCGGAAAACATCTCAAACTCAAAATTATCAATATCAAAAATACATTTATCAATATCAACAATACATTTATCATCGTCACAGCCATTTCTACGTTCACTGTTGAACATAGGCCTTTCGCAAAGATCTCCACGACGACCAGTCCTGCGCCTATATATCGTTGATCCTGCCCACTAAGCCAAATCGCCTCGACTATATCGTTGGTCCTACCCACTAAGCGTCGCCCGATTATAAATATATTTCAGACAAGGTGGACACGCAGAGCTAGCAGACAGAATAACTGAGCTAGTATACGAAGCGACAGACCGAATGATCCACTTCCTAATAGGTGAGAAGCCGGACCATGCGGCGGGGAGGCACTATATAGTGCCACGAGCTCACGACACCCATGAGATGACGGATGTGGCTAAAGCTGCGAGGGGAAAGTTGCAATTGGTAAGTAGTCAAAATGAAAAGAAATTAACTTGAAATTGTGAATTATATTATTATTCATTTTAAAAGTAGACGCATTATAAAAAATTTATAAAATTACGCCTTTCCGTTTTTCTAAGACAAAATGTAGAGTTCACGAGGGTCAAACTAAGCTTTGCATTCGTGTGTGTGTGTCTAAAAAGGAGGCCAGAAAAAAATCTTTTAAAGATAAAGTTTATCATTGTATATATTTTTTCTTCTTAGGGTTCTTTTAAAGAAAAAAAGTACCCTTATAAGATCTCTTTGTTGTATGTCCGTCTCTCTGTCAGTCTGTCTTTATCTCAGGAACGCTTGGAGATATCGAGTTGAAATTCAAACCATATACTCAATCCAATCTACGGTCCCTTGATTTCCTGAAAAAATCGTAATTTTACATTTACTTTAAAAAAAGATATGGTCGTTTATATTACAAAAAAAAACGAAATCAAAATTAATAGACTACTTCACATTGACGTAGAATTATGAAATTTTGCAGCTAGCATCTACAGGCTAGTATTTGTAGTTAGTCTTAAAAAATAATAGTCTTAAAAGGAGGCAAAAATTGGTATTAAAGCCACTAGTTCAAATGAGGCTCTGGCTAAGCTAAGCTTGAATTTGAGAAAAAGCTCGAGACCTCCAATTTTTGTTTGGAGCCCAGAGATTCGATCTTGTACGGTTTTTAACTATTTGCTCGTATATATTTTTGCAAGTGATAGAGTCAACTTTATTTTTCACTTTTGATAATTCGAACATAAAAATAATATATTAAGAATTAATTACGACGTTGTTATCATTGCAAAAAATATAGGTCAGTTATCAAAAAGCAGTATAAACTGGTTTAGATTAAGCAAGGGATGCTCTGCGATTGGAGGACGACGTCACGCCTACGCTTTATACATATGAATACTCACACAAATGCAAAGCTTAGCTTAGACCTCGCGTACTATATGCTTACACCGTTTTTATTCGCCGTTTCTTAATATAAATCCTATATTTTTATAATTATAATAATATTATGTCATCAAGTTTTGTTGTCATGCCAAATAAATAAACAACGACAGTTAAAAGTTTTAATAAAATATTTTTTAAACATTTATTGCAGCTACCTAATCATTTGTTTGAGGAACTTGTTATGGATATATACGACGAAATTGATCGACGCGAGACGGAAGGAAGTAAGTGATATAATTTTCATTAATGATTTCTACAGAAAAACTAACTAATTTTTAAATGATTAAATAATATATATTTTTTTAAATTAATTGTAATTAAATGTTCCTTTTCAGTCTGGCAAACAAGCGCAACAGGTTTAGAACGATGTGGAGTTGCGTTTCTACCAGTCAACCCAGCATTGTCAGCGCCGAGGAACCAAGGGAGACAGAAGTTGGCACGTCTGTCCGCACCGGAGCTGGCGGCGTTACTGAGAGATGTGCTGCTCGATGCTACGAGGAGGCAAAGACTTGCTACTTTACAGCCAAGAGGTTTTATTTTGTTATTATTGAAGGATGTATCGTATGTCTGTTTGTACACAAGAGAACAACGTTTCGTAATGGTATATCGGTCGCCGTCGTCGCACCGTTGTGTGTGTTGAGGGGCAGAACTTAACGCTGCGCTTTCTTTTGTAACCGGAACAAAAAAAATATTAACAGCCTCTTATTTTGGCTAGTCTGAGAACCTATAACCAGTACTGGTTGTGGGTTCGACCTGACGAACTATACGATTTGCAATCCTATTTTATTGAACCACTATGCCACAAATACCTAGTTTTATATATTAATTAATTATATATTTATTTTTCAGCCTTAACAGGACCAATGAATCCCCTACTATCAGCTAGTCATCTCAAACATTTCTCACAAATGTCAGATGACGAACCTCTATACGACTCGGTAGCTTCAGACGAGGATTACGCTGCGCTTGCACCTATTGATTTAGATGTAAATATAGTTAGATAAATATTTAAAACGCTGAAAAATAATTAAATTTAAGACAAGCGTGTTTTAATCAAGATTAAATGTTTGACAACCTACTTTAAACTATCTTTTTTTATCTTTGAACTATTTACAAAGCTAGTCGTCCTTGCGCGGCTTCGTCAGTTTCTTTTTTACTAAATTTTATTTACGAGAAATGTATGATTATTTTAGTATGATCTATGCTGTTGTTATGCGCTTAATAAGTAGTAATTTTAATGTTTTGGCAATTTATTTGAGTTTGCTCGCAAAAATTATCGTATTTAATAGAAAAATTATTAGTTTTTTTTCATATCTAGGATAAAAAAATGTGTCGTTCTCTTTGTTATGATGTCATAATTTGCTGCTTTCTAGATTTTGTTACTAAACTTAAATTGTACCAACATTAATACTTTATTATTATTTTTAACAGATGTCCATAGATCCAAGAGCTGGAGAAACAGTGTCCTCCACATACAATCCATCTTTACCTACCGACAATACCACAATCGAGCATCGAACCCACACCCCCAGTCCTGCTCACGAACCGGAAATCAAAAAACACGAAATTGAATCGCTAAAAAAGGAATTGGACAACAGAGACTCCACAATAACAGAATTAAAGAATCAATTGAAGAACTTACAGACTATAGTAGAACAGTTAACTAAAGAGAACAGTGCATTGAAGACAAGCAGTGTTGATGATGACCACAGCATGACCTCCCAGACCTCAATAAATGATGCCAATCTAGACCTGAGTCCTCAGGAACGTGGCAGGAGCTTGGAGACGGAACAGCTGGCCTTGACTGAGGAATTGGATCTGAGACCGAAAAACCAGCGACCGGTCAGTATGTTTGAAGCTAGGGAGGGACCAAAGAATAACTGGCAGGTTACTAAACACCAGGTACTAATTTTTAATTATTAACTAGTGTTTTTTCTCCATTTTTGAGATTGTCAGTGCCATTTTTTTATATATGCCTAATAAGAGGCCATCTATAAATTACGTTACACTTTAAGGTTGATACGGGGGTAGACGATGTGCAAGAAGTGATGGGTCCCAATAAATTCTAAATTTCGTTAATATTGGTCGGTGGAGAAACCAAATAATGATGAAATTCGTATGATGTACGGTACTGTCGACGAGTCGTAACCGTTCTAAACTTAGCTGTAAATTTTATATTTTTATTTATTTATTATATATTCATTTAGAAGATATACACAAAAACAATTTTATACGACAAAAATCGCATCAGTGTAGAACTGTGCTGCGGCTGTTAACGCCCGTCTCACAGTGTTGATATTAACACTAATACATAAGAATAAAAATAATTGCTGTGTGGCATTGATTTTAGCAATTATCTTATTTGGCTTATTCCCTTACCGAAGGAACAATTCGCAAAAGTTCAGAAAGACCAACTTAAGGGCGGCCAAAACTCGTCGACCGTATGGATAGCATTCCATGTATAAATTCTGTATAACTTTTATTTTTGCACTGGCAATCTCGAATTTAAGAGAAAATTTTGGTAAATATTTTTGAAGTATTTAGTTTAATAAATTATTAAAACTAATATTACGTCATTTATTATTTAATATTTGGTACAACATTTTCCAAAGTAGACTAACTTTATAGTTTTGAGGGATTGTAGGTGCATATAATATAACAATAGTTGTTGTGATGTCCCAATTGTAAAAAGTAAGAATAAATTAAAATATTAAAAACATAAAAATTTTTCATTTAAAAAAAATATTTAATAAACATAATTAAACAATATGCTTCATCTAATTTAGGCTTCCTAAGTAGGTAATACAACTTATACTAAAAATGAAATTTTATATATTTTTTTCGTCATAGTTTCTTTTTGTAAATTTAACACCAAATATTTTATAGCTAACAAGTATCCCCGGATTAGAACGATCCCTGACCCAAAGCGCTTTAGAAGGTGGCATATCAAGTATGTCTGACGATGGACCATCAGGGTCTGGCACCAGTAGACTCGGCGAGGGTCAGGAGGTGCAGAGACGAGCTGAGGCGGTAACCAGGTGTATTCAGGAGTTGTGGTCAGCTGCCAGACTGCATAGTAGTAAGTTGCCCGAGTGTGCAGATTCTATAAAGAGAACTGTGGCAGCTTTGTTGGCGCTATTTCCACAGGTATGATTACTTGATTTTTTTGCTTCTCGTAAGCAGAGAGAGCCTGGAAACTTAGTGTTATGACACTCCGATCTTATTATACCACTTCTGTTTCCCACCTACCGCCGAATCCTGTGGCGTGACCTTGAGTGGCGGAACTCAACTTTGCGCTTTTCCTCGTTATCCGAGCGAGGAAATGACAACATTAAATATTTCATTTCCTCAAGTCAGAATGGAACCCAGACACTGTCGCGTTTACAGTCACACGCTTGTGCCCCCGCACCACAAATCGGCACAGCACAAAAATAATGTATTAAGTTTCTTAGTTGGATTAATACCTGTGTTACAGTGTGGTCATTGAGATAATGTTTAATGAACATAAATTTCAATATTATAATTTATGTAATAATTTATTAACTTCTTTCATTCTTGGTTGTGTGACATTTTTATTTTGGATTTGTGTCAGTACCTTAAACAGTATTCTTCTACTAATCGTAAGTGTTCAATAAATTTGGACAAAAAGTAAGAGATTAAAAAACATTCATATTTTTATTTTTAAATTAGCGTTTCATTATTTTATCTTATATTATATAAATACTAAACAGTTATTAAATTTACTTTACCAGTTATATGTTTAACTGGTAAAGTAAATTTAAACAATCCAGATATTAATTGTGATGATATTTTTGTTTTGCCCTACAAGATTTTGTGAGTGAGACATAAAATGTAAAATATAAACCAAATTGGCTCACATATTAATGAAACATTCTCGCACAGACTTGCACAGATCCAACCCTCCAACAAGTGATTGAGTCTCTACAATCAGCAAGCGAGGCTGTAATAGCAGCGTGTACCTCTCGGGCCCCCCTAGACCAAGTGCGAACATCCGCATACGACCTCGCCAAAGCCACTAAGCTGCTAGTGACACACTTCCAGCCATCCTAGCGTCCGCATTCGACGCTATAGTATGCGCGCTCCCTGCTCAACTGTTGCCTGCGAGTGCCCGGTGCAGACTGAGCGTTGATAGCTGTCATGCGTCATATGTCAACTGTCACTTGATTGTTGTGGTGGTGTTGTGTACTGTAAATTGTTATATTAAAAAGACTAAACTGAACTGTCATTTGGTGAAGTCCGAATGATTTTTTAAGCAATTGTTCGTTTTTTGAAAAGGGAATGACTATTCATTGTTATTCATATTTTGTTCTTTTAGTGATGTAAGTGTGGATTTTCATTCTATGGTTCTACAACATCTTCATTCTGAAACGATTTGTATAGCACAAAAATAATGTATTAAGTTTCTTAGTTGGATTAATACCTGTGTTACAGTGTGGTCATTGAGATAATGCTTAATGAACATAAATTTCAATATTATAATTTATGTAATAATTTATTAACTTCTTTCATTCTTGGTTGTGTGACATTTTTATTTTGGATTTGTGTCAGTACCTTAAACAGTATTCTTCTACTAATCGTAAGTGTTCAATAAATTTGGACAAAAAGTAAGAGATTAAAAAACATTCATATTTTTATTTTTAAATTAGCGTTTCATTATTTTATTTACATTATATAAATACTAAACAGTTATTAACTTTAATTTATAAAAAATAATAGGACATATTAATTAATTTCATTTAAATTTTACAAATAGTTTTGTATTTCTTGTTCAATAATAAAAAGTAATGTTATTGATAATTTTTTTCCTTTTATTATTAAACATGGTAATTCATGTTACGTACACTTTCACAAGCTTCTATTTTCTAGTATAGCCTTATAATGTGAACAATTTAGAAAGTTATTAACTTGCTTATATATTTATATAATACCAGGAGTGAAAATTAATAAGTTAACTTGCATATATTTTTTTAATCTTTAGGATTGCTATATTTATGCACAAACCAGAACTTAATTTTTTTATTGCTCCTCTTACTTAAAGTATTCTCATGTAATTATGATTTAAAAAAATGTATATGCAGTTTAACTTATTCACTTCTATTATGGTTATATAAAATACATGTCACAATCTTCGATCTCATGGATTTGTGAAATAATCCTCTATACAAATATATATATTATGTAGTTGTTTCTTTATAAAATGCTTAATAAAACTTTTATCAAAGTAAAAAGATGTTTATAAAAGATATTTTGTTCAAGCACCTCAAAAGTTTAATTCCTGAACAGAACAGAAATCGTGACTTACCATTCTTACCTTCATTCATTCATATCTTCATCATTCATCTATAAAATTATCATGAAGCTTAAAAAAGCACTTGTAAATACAATTATAAAATAACTATGTTGAATTTTTTGATAGGATGCAAGAAAATTTATAGGGTTTTATTCAAATAAGGCAGAATATGTGGTATGGCATATTAGTAGATGATTGTTAGTCAATTGTCAATATATTTATATATTAGAGTTATTTTTTATATACAGAAATGCTTATTACTATATATTGTGCTAGATGTTAGAGAAGTATTTACTACGAAAGGTTAAGCTCACATTAAGCCTTGCTTTGTCCTTTTTTTAAACGAAATTAAACTTTGGTTGTCGCTGGTTGTTAATGATTAATAAAAAAAAACTTTTTCCTATTTTGGCATAATAATTAAAATGTTTTTTTTTCTTTATAATTTAAGTATTTCATTTACATTTTACATTATACTTTATAATTTTAGTAGTATCATTATACTTGGAGTAGAAAATATTGTGTATAATTGAATTTCACAAATCAGTTTTTTCAAAAGCTTTTTTCAATAATTTACCTTATATTTTAGTACAATTAGTTATTTGTATAATTTCTTATATTTATATTATTTAGGTGAAAGGCAAACTTAGCCATTTTTTGTTAGAAGAAAGTGAAGAAGAATTACAGATACATAAATATTTTTTGTTTCTTTTTTATTTTGGTTAAAACTTGCTTTATAAAATTTTACACACTAAAATTATAATTGATTTGGCTGAAGGTGCCATAGTCATGTAACACTGTAATGGTTTGCATTAGCTACTTTTTTTAATACACATTGAAAAAAGTATCTGCTATCTTTAATTTATTTACAATGATTATTTTATTATTATATCAATTTAATTATATAAATCTGAGTATTTTGTAGATTACATATTGTTAGAGGTGCTTGTTATTATCCAATTTATTGCCCAGTGATGAAGTACAGTCGTCTATGAAAATATAAAACTTTCAATAAAATGTTTAAAATTTTTAAAAGCAAATATGTAGACTGAATATTGGTTTAATTGTCTATATTTTGCTAGCAAAGATATTTGAATTGTGTAAATTTTCTTAATATTGCTATTGTTTTTGTTAATAAGACCGTAAATACGTGGACATTCTGAATTTATTTAAATAATACTTGCTACTCTATAATCATAGGGAACGTGTAGGAACTATAGATTGCAGCACTAAATTGACAAAAGAGATACTATGCGGATAGTAAAGAAAACTTTATGAGACCTGTCATTGAGCTTTAAATTATACTAACAAAATTGTCTGTCCAATTATATTTTTGTAGTCGACTGTACTCTTGGGGTTCTCTGATGAAATGTGCCTGAAAAAAAATGTTAATGTTATTCCTAAAGTTTTAGACTCTAGATATCTAGTTAGTTGGGATATTGAATATTGTATGGGTTTGTAGATTTTATACCGACGTTCCACGATATGTTCATAGCATAGTATGTATGTATAGTTGTTACGGTGTAAATTTGAAATGTAGTTAATCTATTGCGTGTTAATACGTATTTTTATAATTGTTTAGTGAAACTGTCGTCGTTTAATGAGCTACATATATATAATTTTTTTTGAAAGGAGGCAGAGGTAATCTGGAAACATATTATTAAGACTTAACCTCTCCCATTAAGACACTTCCGTTGTAGAACGAAATATTTATTTAAATTTATATTTCCATTTCTTCGCTCTGGTGTCGGCAAAGCGCGGCGTTGAGTTCTGCCCCTCAACCTAAGGTACCTCAGTAATATTTTGATACTTTTCTTATTTTTTAACTTCTATAAGAAGACGTTAACAGTACAGGTAGCCCCTTTAAATTTACGACAGTTACTAAATAGCGTTAGTAATATGCAAATACGACTCAGTATATCATTTACTATACTATAAATACGACTCAGTATATCATTTACTACTATATATAAAATTTCAGAACACTTCATAAATAATCTATTTTATGAAATTTAAGTAGATTATAAAACAATACTGGACACTGAAACAATTTTTTTTTGTTCCACATTTATAACAAAAATACTTCTCAGAAAAACGTATAATTCGAACTGTCTGGCGCGTCCAATACGACTTAGTAGTCTAGAGCTCTTGGATGGGTTTCTACAAGTACGGGTTCAAATCAAGTAAAATCTTTTATACCTTTTCTTAAAAAGTATTTTACTTTATATTATTTGCTTTTTATAAATATGATAATAATGAATTTATCTAAAAATGGAAAAGCGCTAATATAACTTTTAAACTTCTCGTAATTGATATAAATCACTAAGTAAATAGTAATGAGTCGTATGGGCGAAAAATGTTTTGTATCAAATGCTTTTGTATGGAATGTTTAGGCGTGTTTAAAAAAATTATACATTTGTAACGAGTATTATGTGATCATTATATGTGCCAATGTATATGTAAAAGACATATTTTATTGGTAAAATCACTGTGAGAGGTCCTGTTTCCATCATATTTAAAGCACTTTTCACT
>DWQW01010693.1:0-11949 GCA_018249695.1 Heliconius erato demophoon
GGGTCGACGACTTGCGTACGTCGAAGAGCCTTGGGCGAAGTTCTATGCGGCCCGACCTCTAAGCGACACAAATATCGCGCATATCATTTATAATTTGAGTTAATGGGTTTTTTGTTCCATTATTTTTTTTATTTGTAATAAACGAAAGTGTTCGAAAAATTTTATATAAAATGATGCTCTGGAATAATCTTCAAATAGAAGTTTAAGTTATTTTTTTCAAATTGTCAAACATTTGAAAATTAGCTTTTTAAGTGATTTTTTTTATAAATTATAAAATAATATTTTTTTATATGTATTTTCAAACAATTTTTAATTTAATATAAATTCATAATCTTTAATCTAATACCGATAAATAACCGAATACAAGTAGTGCATACACCTGCATATCTTATACACATTCTTATAGAACATTTTATTATTTTCATTTATTTCGACGGTTTTCAATATCTTATATTCATACTGAATCACAAACATTTATAAAAGAATGTAAACCTATACACGCTTTAAAACCAGTTTCATAACTTATTAAATCAATTTAATAAAACTACGAAAGTAATAAGATTAACCTTTAATAGAAAAGTGATGATTTTTTCCACGTAAAAAAAATACACACAAAAAATGAGATGGAGAAATAAAAAAAATATCCCTGCTACATAAATAGCAGGGATATTTTTTTATTTCTTCATCTCATTTCTTTTTCTTTTTTTGTTAGAAAAGTTTTATTTCGTACAACAGTAATAGTCAATTAGGAAAAAAAATATTTTATTTTTTGCTTCAGAAAATTTCCTTAAATTAAATGCAAATATTTATTTCTAAATAAATACAATAAGCTTACCTTTTACGTAGCGTACTAGCAACTCGAGCACTCGGCCAAAAGAGCAACGACCGTCCCTTTCGATCTATCATTGTAGTAGATATTACGTTATATACTAATAATAAGGGCGTTATAACATTCTATTCACAAATCTTTAATAGCATTCAACCAGAAAACATTTAATCGTTACTTTCAGTTTTTTTTTTATATAAATAGCACTTTAACTATGATAAACTTGAAGAGATTGGTGAAATGTTAATTCCTAAATAATTAAAATTTCTATAATAATCAAAATCCGCTTTAATGCCATAAAAATCGGTAAAAAAAATCGGTTAAAAAAATGAATAAAATTGTAACTGATTGGTGTTTATATGATGACATAGCACAAAAAATATTATTCCGGGCATTTACCAGAGTAATAGAAAAAAAAAACAATGATTTTAATTTTTATTGTCTGTTTGTCTGTGCATTTGTTTATGCTAATTTCTGAAACGGCTTAACAAGCCGCCTACCTTAATATGTAGTGTTTGTTTTATTACATTTACTTCACAAATAAAAAAGGAATTTTAATTTAAATTATTTCGTTAGGCAAAATTGCTAATTGTTAAAAATGGTTATTCTATACAACTATTTTATTGAATTGCCAGAATCTTTACTTTTCAATGTTTTGTTGTTTGATATTGTTTATAAAACTATTATTTCTATGATAATAAAAAAAACACCGGATATCAAAATGTAGAATCGAGATCGGGGTTTACCGGGGAAAGATTGCGTTTGCCGTGTACACGTACTCACCTAGGTAGATATGAAAACCACTATTTTTTTAAGCACAACAGTTTTTGCGAGCAAAATAAATTCCCAAAAGACTTAAATTACTGGCCATCGTGGCGCACTGGCACAAGTGTGTGACTGTAAAGGCGACAGATGCAGGTTTAATTCCCACTCGGGGAAATTAATAATAGTTAATATTTTTGTTGTTTTTGTATCTTTTAAATGTGCAATAAAGTATATTTATTATTATTATTATTATTATTTTCATGTCGCCCTGATAACAAAACAAAGCGCGGCATTGAGTTCCATCACTCAACTGAAACGCTGGAAAGTGAAGAAAGGAGTGTTTTAGCATCTTAGTTTTAAATTGAAATTCTGTCTGTGATTTCAACATGAATGTGTCATTTCAAGTGCATATAGTTACTTACACAATAACTAAACACAAATAAATAAATATTTTTTATCCTGTCTTTTTTGCGGAATCGGAATTTACGCGGAAAAAACTGCTTTTGCAATGTGCGCTCACAATACTTACCGTCTACCTATATAAATGTGAAAAATGCGGGGGCCACTTAAGTTCGTAATAATGGAACTAATCGAACATGCCTATATGTACGTGTATGTACTAAATTAGTGAGTGTCTATGTTTGCAGGTTCCCTCTGTGCTATCTTGCTATGTGAAGCTAAAAAAAACTACCTAAGCATTTAAATTAAAAGTAATACTACTTTCCTTAATTTTAATTTTTATAAATGAAAATTGAAGTTCAAATTTTCTTTAAACAATTTTTATAATCACGCCATTCGTTTTTTTCACCTTACCAGTTACAAAATGATAAGTTTAAAAAAGGCTTTTTTATAGTATTATAAAGATGAAACAGAATTTAAAAGAAACTTGACCTAGTTGAGGGCTCTACAAAAGTAGGGCAGTATTTGTTGAGAGACGTCTCAATCTTTATGCCTAATGTTCCTGAAACTATTTGCCTTTTGATTTGTCACTTTACACTCTTATAGAACTGGTTCATTCTTTGATTGTTATTCATTGTTAATACAGATGTGCGAGAGCACTCTGCTTATCCTCATTTAATGACTTGACATAAATATATAATGTATTTTAAAGTCGATAATGAGAAAAAACAGATTAGTATATTTACTTATTTACGTATTAGGAAAATCCCAATATAGTCAAAATCTGCATTCGTTGTCCTAAAACCTAATTTCATATTACAGAATAATATATTTATATTAATAATTTATATATTTATCAAATGTTTTTCAAGAAACCAAACGAAAAGTGTTGAAGGTTTAATCTGTAAAAATAAATTCTTTAGTTTTACAGAGATATATTGAAAATTACAAGACAAATATAAATAAAAATTCGTTAGAATTGAGCTATATTAACCAATACTTAAATTTATATAGTTTATATACATTTTTTTTTATTTTGAAAATTAATATATTAGCTCAGAACCTCCTTGTCATCTCGTTTTGTTTTTTATAAAAGAAGTATACAACGATTATGGGATTATATTTTCAATTTTTACATTACTCTAAATTAACCCTAAGTTATTTGATTTTGACTATCTTATGTATAGAAATTGCATACTGCAATGCAATCCAGGCCTACTTATATTGACGGACTGTTTTGATTTTTTTTTTATATTGACCGTACAAAGTATAGATTATACTTTACTATGAAGCTTGGGAAAGCTGACGTAGAACCAAAATAAATTAAGCTATAATAAATAAAATGCTGTTTGAAAACAACTTATTTACAGTAATGGACGTTTATTGTTGGCATTTAAAAAAAAATAAGGCTTGAAACATCAGATGTAGAGTTTTAAGAGTTTAGTTAATATATAGAAAGTAACGAATTAGCAAATTAACTCCACGTGGTGAAAGTGGAACAAAGGGCTCCATATTTGATTACAATGGATGACAAACGGTTTTAAAGTTTACTCGAACTAATTTGCTGTTTAAAATATATGATATTAGTAATTTGTAAAATTTTTGTTAATTCTTTTTTTCTTTCATAGACAGTACAAACTTAATCACAAAAATAAAAATAAATTTAGTGGGACGTTACTAGGCGTAATTATGTTAAATAGTGCGCTGCCTACAAAAAAAAGTGAAATTAGTCAAAACGCGTGAGTGTTCTACTTTTAGTTATAGAACTACATCAGTACGTGATCTCGATTAAAAAAAAACTATTCATCATCACTTGTATAAAGCGCCGAAACGTGGAGTATGCAGGAGGTAGGGGATAAATCATACAATTAATAAGTCATTGTATATTTATTTATAAAAATGTTTTGTTAAAATTATAATATTTATATCTATTTTCTTCTATATTCTTCTCTCTATCTATTTTGTCCATTTTGCGGGCAAGTGTGCGCATATAATTGGGTTAAATAGATGCAATTTGGGTAAAACTTTGATTGTGTTAACAAAATTAAACTTCTTATAGTTAGGCATATATAGTTGTCTATCTATTTGCTACAAATATAATTTTCGTTTTAAGAGATGTATCAATTAATATTTTTTATAAAATTACAAAGCATATTTTTTATTATTCTGTATTATCTAAATATACTCAAGTACATACATATAATGAAATATTGCGAAAATCTTATATACTTATTGTGTACATATATACAAAAACATATTTTTATATTGTTATTTCAAGTTTAAATAACAATTAATTATGCATGGGTAAGCCCAGTACATAGTATATCTTTAATATTAAAATAAAAATACTAAAAAGAGAAAAAAAATCTTATAAAAATATTATAATATTTCTTTCTATTGGTGTTCTTTCCCCAGCTGCCTCAATTACCTGACTAAGAAATTTGTCTGAATAAGTAAATCTAAAAATTGCAAACTAAGCATATTGTCTTCTTCGTCAACCAATCACGTTTTCTATTGACCCTATATTACGAATCGATGACGAATTAAATAATAAACGCATTTTTACGCAATTTACAAAAAAATGTTTGAGAGATTTAAATTTACTATGAGTCATGATATTCTAACCTTTTCCGGACGGTTACATTTTTGAGTTTTACAATATATTCGACTTTCAATTTTGATTTTAGAAGTATTTTACTAAAATTCTTTTTATAAATATAAATCATTTAGCTTTACATTGTATCCCTCACATAGTAGGGTAAGCAGAAACAAACTGGGAACCTAGTGTTAAGAAACTCCGTTCTCCTTAAGATTCCTGTTCCATACTTTCCGCCGAATTCCGGAGGCATTGCGTGTTGAGTGGCGGAACTCAACCGCCGCGCGTTGCCACGTTACCAGAGCGAAGAAATGAAAATATTAAATATTTCATTTGCTCGAGTGGGAATTGAACTGACAACCCATCGCGTTCACAGTCGCACGCTTGCGCCCTTGCGAGAAAAGTGGCCTCATATGAATAATTTATACATCAAACAGGCGTTATAATAATAGATGTCTGACACTAATGTTTTTTGTTTAATTTTTAAATGATGTCGCGGACGTTTTTTATCGTCTTGTCCATGACATGTGCCCTAATGTATAATATTATTAATTAAAATTCGATCGATATAAAATCTAAAAAAAAAAGAAATCGCTATCGCTAGTGACCTTCAATATACAAAAAGTGGGTGACACAATTTTTGCACTACCTCAAACGAGCGTGGGACGATAACTTGAGATAACCCGGGCCCTACAATCAATGAGCGCATGCCCTGTGTGCATATTTTGCAATTAAAAATAAGAATATTTATTTTATTAATTAATAATTCTTTATTGTGATTAAATATTAAATATCTATCGAAGTCACAAAAACATCTTATATTATCAATGTATATACTATCAGACTGTAGTTGTGCTCTACCATTTACCATATTGTAATTATTATAAAAGAAAAACAAATATAAAACTTTAATAATTATTAAATTATTAAAAAATATATAATTAATTATTATCTTGAATAAACTTTTAAAGATTGTGCCTAATCTTTACACGTTCTAAATAAAAAGAGAGCGTGTACTGTACATAGTTTATCGTAGTTTAGTTAATACTTACTTACTATCTGCTATAATTTTATCATGCCTATTATATCTTGTTCCGCAGAAAACCCAAATTCTAATATAATCTAAATTTCCTACAATTTAATGTACATATATTGTACAGTCTTATCTCTTGGCATAAAAGTGGTAATAAAGATATTAAAATACTATATTTAATTTTTAATCATTTTATTTATAAGAAATATCGTTATTTTTTATTTTTAGGTAGGGAGAATCTAATATGTTCTCTTTTTATACTCTTTGACCGACATTGCTTGCTGGGATACGGTTCGAATAAAAAACATTATTCATTTGTTAGATTTAGCTCATCTCGTGAGCTAAAATATATACATATATTATATTTTGGATCACGTAGATGCACATTTACCTTTAGTTACTACCGAGTCCCACTGTGCAATAAATAGGTAACGCAATAAACAGTAACGCAAATATATTATCTCGAAATACGCATCTAGGAATCAAAATAAAAAGAAATTCAGGATGTTTTTTAGAAAACATTAAATATAGAACGAAAGCCAGAATACGCACGATCGATCCCTATAGTAAAAATATTGAGGACAAGTGTGCGCATACATTTGGGGTATATAGATGCAATTCGGATAACTCTTTTATTGTGTTAATAAAAACTTCATATAGTTAGCCACTTTGGCTAGAGGTCACATTTATTAGTGAATATCAATCCTAAGACTAACCATATACCTGAATTGGTAATTAACGCTTGATAAATGAAACGTTGCGCGGCGCATTGACATAACGCGTTTGTGTTGGCACACTGACAATTACAATTGTCTAAGCCCAACCAGTGGTCCGCTGACCACCAGTGGTCTGCAGAAGCCACGTAGAAGTTGATTATCACAGTATTTTTTTATTATGCTACCAAGATTGATATAAAAGTGGTCCTTGATAAAAAAAAGATTTGGAACCCCTGGTCTAAACGATCACCATACCCCACGCGTCGAGATTTTGGTCGCGCGTGTTTGGTTGCGCGCTCTCTTACCCACAGCGTTTAGTTACCCCAAATGGCCGTGACCACAGCAGCTTATCACCGGTAAAATACAAAATACTGTCTCAACTAATAATATCTCAACGTGGACTCCAGTTATTCCGCTTCTGACAAGTCCCTACAAGAAGATAAATCGCCAGTTGTGATAATACTTGTAGTTTTTGTAGCTATCAGTTAATTTTGAACATAAATATGTAGTAAACAAACATTGTTGACGTATTGTTATTGAAAAATATATTTATATTAAAGTTACATAATACTTTTAATTCTACATATATAATAAAACTGAAACTCATCGCTCTCTGTATATGATGAACGCAAAATAATAATTTTTAAAAAATATGTTTGTTTGTCTGTGCATTTGTTTACGTATTGTTTACGTTTTTTTCGGAATTGTATTTTAGAAAATTTTGCTTAACATTTAGTGTTTGTTTTATTTCAATGACTTCATAAACAAAAAACTTATGTCAATGGGTATAAAGAATTACATGCGACAATACTGGTACAAAAAAAAGGTTTTATTGATTTAGCTGAAATTTTAGCTATTAATGTATGGTAACTTAATGGTAATGGTATTAGATCTAGAAAAAAGTAATTCAGACGAGGAAATAAATAATTGTCTAGTACAAGCGGGCGAAGCCGCGAGCGGGTATAATAATATAATAATGTTTACTTATGAACCAAATAAAATAAAACAAGTACTAAATGTTAAGTGATGTTTACTAAAATACAAAAGTACACTTAAGCCGTTTTTGAGATTAGCGTGAACAACCGCACAGACAAACTGATCAAGTACTATTACATTGTCAAATGCTCGTTATAACATTTTTTCTAATATATCCCCTATGTTATATAGACATCGATGAGTTACGATTTTATTGTAAATGTCGATAAGTCGACTTTCCTTTTTCAAACATTCAATTGTATATTCTTATGGAAATTACAAAAAGCAATCTAAGTTTTTAATAATTTTCACTTAAGAAAGTGTGTTGCAAATATAGATTATAGGTATAGGTATATTAAAACACGAACGTAATTCTGTAAATTAAGTAAATAATTCAATAGTTTAAGAGGGCGAACCCGCGAGCGGGTCGCTAGTATTATTATCAAATAAGCATTAATAAGTTAGTAACAATGTCATCGTTGTCGTCGTCGTCGTTCCAGCTTTACGACGTCCATTGTTAGTTATAAACGACAATCGCTGTCCTGTCCCCTGCTCTGTGCTGCCTGTATTGGCAACCTCAAAACATATCAAAGTTCAAATTCAGAATGAGAATTTTTTTATGAATATTATATTTGTCTATTATAAGGTTATATCTGACAACTCATTATACTACCTTAAGAACATCATAAAACTAAAAAAGTCAGGCAGGGCATCATAAAACATGACATAATTAAACAATGGTTTTATATAAAATTTTAAATTTCAACAGAAAATTGAAGGACAATCCAAAATAAGTCTAGGATATCCATAGGAATTTATAACCATAGACCAAATATAATTTTTATTTTGCATCTTACAAGATATGTCACTTAAGACTACATTATATAATAAGCGCTTATTTGCAAATAATTGTTAGACGAAGTGCTAATTTCATTAGATCGTAGTCTTCTCTACAAATTTCTAAAAATGTAATCAGAATGAGTTAGAAAAATATCTAATATTATTTTCTACTATCATCACCATTTAATTCTGAAACACGACTTTGCACGAATGATTTCTTATAATTAAAAATGATAAGCAACGTTTCGAAGTTGCCAGTTCAGAGGTTTCGTGTGTCGTTACGTGGAAACGTTGTCATCCGACGTAGGCATGTCGCGTTCATAATCTCTTCCCAGGATTACAATGTAACCCAAAACGTTGATCGCATTACGTGAATGAGAAAGAACATATATAAGTGTATTGCTAAATCACATATTAAAGATGGGGAAAAATAAGTCGTTAAAATTATAAATAATAAAAAAATCAGCTTCCCGCACACAGTAGGGTAGGCAGAGGGAACCTAGTGCTAGGACACTCCGTTTCCCACTTTCTGAATGATTCTGGAGGCATTGCGTGTTGAGTGGCAGAACTCAACGCCGCGCTTTGCCTCGACACCAGAGCGAAGAAATGGAAATATAAATGTAAGTAAATATTTCATCTCCTCGAGTGGGGATCGAACCCACAACCAGTCGATTTTACATTCACACTTCGTGCCGCTGCGCCATCACTGGCCTCATATAAATAATTAAATAAATATATTTCAAAAAAATTGCTGTTAAGTTGTTTTTATTAAGGAAGTATGTCTTTGACGTTTATATCACTACCGTGTTACTGGATAAAATACAATGTAAAAATTACGTAATAATATTTATTATGTGAAAAATTTGAAGAAAAACGCCGAAAAAATAAATGTTTTTAAAAAATTTTACAGAATTGTATCGCTTCCCAATCAAGTATATTCCTATAGACATGTTTATGTAGTGTATTGTTAGCTTTAATTCTTAGAACGGACGCACTCGATAGAAGGGAATGTATACAAAATTATATTTATATATTTTTTGTTATGTCCATTATTTAACGAATCGAATATGTTTTAAAAGATAAAGATAAAGATAAATAAATATAACCAATTTAAGTTGAACTAGGATATATTGGATAGGTACATATGTATGTATGTTACGTCTAGCTCGCAGTTGTGAACCTTATAATTAAATTAAGATGCAGCTGCAAGTGTGATAATAGTTTTCAAATATCAATAGTCACACTATATGGCAATGGGTTGTTGAACTCAGCAAAATATTATTACATAGGCAAAGGCTATCTAGGCTTCTTACGCAATTACATTTGACTATGTTCTTCTAGGGGAATCCCAAACAGTATATTTTATAAATTATTACAAAATATGTTTTACCTCTTCACTTACCTATGAGTAGCTTACTATACATTTACAGAACAAAAAGAAAATTTTATTAACATATTTTTTCTATTAAATAATTTCGAATTACATCTTGAATCACGATAGAGAATAATTACCACCTTTTTATTCTTTTGATATTACAGTAATAAAACTATTAGTAAATTTTATTATAAAATTATACTTAGGTGATTTTATATAACCCACGAACTAATAATATAAAACCAGATTTTTCATCTGACATTTTACTGCGGAACTCTTTATGCAATGAGCAAAAAGTGTGGAAGGTTTAATGACCGAAACCCTATCCTTGCCTTGCCTTCTAAAAACATGTCCTCCAAATAATTCGTCTGGTCTACGAATTTGACAACGAATTTACGACCCATTGTTTAGAATATTTTGAATGTTTTCTTCTTCTGTTTTGTCAAAAAGAAATGTCTAGACATTTTAAATTCCATGAGCGAAAAAGATCTCCATTTCGAACGGAGATAGGAATGAGATAATAAACGAAGTAAAATAGTTAAGTTGGGGCAGATGCTTTTTTATTATATGTCATATATGGCCACTATTATAGATTTAGTGAAAAAATAATCGTGGTTCATGTAGAGAAACAGAAGAAAAGAGAATGCATGTAGAGTACCTAGCTTAGTAACAATAAACATGTAAATATCGATTGTAAGTATAAATTGTCAAAATTAACAAATTATAAAATTAACTGAGGTCAATCGTGGCGCAGTGGCACAAAGTGTGACGCAACTGGTTGTGGGTTCGATCCCCACTCACACACAGGAAGTGAAATATTTATTTATATATTCATTTCTTCGCTCTGGTGTCGAGACAAGAGCGCGGTGTTGGGTTCCGCCACTCATCACGCAATGCCTTCAGAATTCGGTGGAAAGTGAGGATCGGAGGGTCTTAACACTAGGTTCCCTGCCTACCCTGCTGTGTGCGGAATACAGGATGAAATTAAACAAAAACAAAACATGAAAATAAACCATTTAGATTTTCTTATATAAAGTAATTAATTAAAATTGAGTTATAATAATAACTCAATTTTAAGAAAAAAATATCTATTAAAAATATAAAAATATAACCTAAAAATGCAGATTTGTATACATAGGTTAAGTATATAAGTAGTACGTAGCCTACCTGCGTTTAAAGTCACACGCTTCGCTACGACAGGCCTTTTTTGTTATGCTAATATACCCCAAATTTACAAGTATATTTTTTTACCAGTTTATTGACAAAAAATACTTGTATATTTTTAGGTGCATTATTATGATTAAATAAAACAAATAGTGACAAACTCTGCAACAGTTTCACAAATCCTAATGACCTGTGACGTCACGTCTAATCTAACGTCGCAATTCGCGTCCGAAGCGATAACCTAAATTTCTACAGTTGATGCTCCAAAAATTTAACTAAATCTTAAGAGATAATTGTTAATAATAGGAGGTAAATAATTTATATTCATAATTTATTAATATATATGTCAAATACTTACTTAGAAAGTGTGGAATAATACTTTAAAAATGTTAAAAATATATCAAATCTATACTTAATATAAAATATCTCATATTTTTGTTTTAAGACCCTTTTAACTTAATTGGTTAATTAAAAAAGGAAATAGATTTTTTGGTCTTTTTTTAAGTATGTTCATTTCATTATTTTTTTGTCATTTGTAAGTCAATTTATTTATTTTTTATTCGAAAGAGCTTACTTTCAACTTTGCACCCTATATTCATATATCTATATATTATATTAACTAGTTTTGGGCTTTTAGGGATCCGTACTCCAAATAGAAAAACATTATAAAATTGTTGTAAAATAGTCTATCAATCTGTTATTATCTGTTATTCCCCTTAAGTATAGAAACCTGGAACATCGCGTAATAAAAATCTATTCGGTACAGTTTTTTGTAGATCTACTTGGTAGAGTTAAACAGCATTTGACTGTGAACTCAATGCTTGTGGATAGGGGAATTATTTTTTTTTTATTGTTTTCATTTCGGTAAGAGAAAGCGCGTCTTTTAGTTGAGTTCCACTACTCAAGTACTTCGAGTTACTACAATGTTTCAAGATCTTGACACTACACTTGACATTTAATTTTGCATACTTGCAATGTAGAAAAAAACATCTAAGGGACTATTAAAGCGATAGAATATTAGTTTTAAATTGCAATAAGATTTGTTTTCTTGAGTAATTTATTAATTTATAAAATACAAACCTAAAATATTGCATTTTTTTATGTTTAAGTATTTATGTACTTAAACATTCAAAATAGGCCAGTCGTGGCGCAGCGGCACGAGGTGTGACTGTAAAACCGACTGGTTGTGGGTTCGATCCCCACTCGAGGAGATGAAATATTTACTTAAATTTATATTTCCATTTCTTCGCTCTGGTGTCG
>DWQW01010694.1:0-11949 GCA_018249695.1 Heliconius erato demophoon
TACAATTTATTCAGTTTTCATAAGATACCTTGCGCTTTGACATATAAAGGTATGCGTTGGTTTAATGATGTAAGAAATATGAGACGACCGCGCTCGACAATGTTGTATAATATTATTATTAGTGATGTTTTAGCAAACAACTTTGTCCTATCGATGTATATTTTAAGTAATTTTAAAATTAATTATTATATGTTTATGTATAAAAAATTGTAGATATATATCATTCCAAATTTTTATATGTAATAAAAGGAAAGAAAAAATATACATCAGAACGAATGTATGCTTAGAGTTCGCAACCCCAAGAGTAAAACGGAATGCTATTTCTTAGATTTCGTTGTCTGTTTATCTGTAATAGCAAATCGAGATAGACAATTAAAATAAAATAAAACATTATAGGGGGCTCCCATACAAGAAACATGATTTTTTGCCGTTTTTATAGATAATGGTACGGAACCCTTTGTGCGCGATTCAGACTAGCACTTGGCCTGTTTTAAACATTCTAACCACACAAACAGTTTCTCATTCAAATCAATATAATACTAAATATACAATATAAATTTTCAAAATATTTTATCGACAATATAAATATACATAACTAAAACTCAGTTCTCTCACCCCTAATGATGCAGACAGCGTTCAGGGGATGAAATTTCGCGGTCTCGATAGAGTTCGTAGTGATTCTTACTAAGGGCGGTTCACGTTACGTTAATCAGTTTTTCTACGGCTTCATTTTAATATAGTGGTACTCGGTTCGAGATAATTACATTTTAGAGGCGATACTAATGAAATTTGGGGGATTTTTTTTGTGATACACATACAGACTTAAGGTTACCAGTGATTTTTGGGTTTCTATACTTTACTATACGGACGTGCTTATGAGTGTGGCTTTGCAGGCTACTATTTTAGCCTTTATATAGAGAAGATAACCTATCATTACGTACATCCTAATCTGTATTTCACTTTTCAGTCTCAACATACATCACCTAATTCAATGTCAAGATGAGGTAAATAAAAATATGTATATATTTTTAATATAACGACATGGTCCGACTCTCACTCGAAGAAGGAAATGAAATATTTAAATTTCTTCTCTTTAGCGTTGAAACTAAGCGTAGCGTTGAGTTCCGTACCAACATGCTATGCCTACAGAATCGGCAGAAAATGGTGAACGTAAATGCTTTAATGGGAATGAAGTATCTTGACACTAGGTTCCCAGTTTCCCTCTGCCTCCTGCCACCATTTCCCTAAGCAGCGTTCAATCCTCAACAATCATGTATACAGCTATAATATAGTTGAACTAGGATTTTTATTATTTACTTTGTACAAAGTAAAGTAAAAAACATAAAAATAATATAAGTGTCCCCTTAGGGTCACTCAGATAAATAGGGAAGGAGTATTAATAATTAATAAGCTTTTACTACTTAAATTTTTTATAGAGACAAAAAAAATTATGGCGATCATTTTTTACTATTATTCAATATTAAAAAAAATAATAAGCTCTTTCTTTCCTAACCATTCGTTTTCATTTCTCATTCGAAAATATAAGAGGAAAATAATAATTCACGTCAATCATGTCGTACGAAGTTGAAGTTCACGCATCGATCTTCACATATTAGGGGCATTTGGAAATAAACTTTGACCCACAACCCCACGGGAACTCTTCTTTTCTCTACCAAAATGCCTTTTATATATCAAAAATCCCATTGTTATATTATTTCCTATATATGTAATATATAGTTTGTATGTGTTTGGACTTTTTTACTCGTTTATCAAAACGACAGTCCTCATGACAGACTCATCTGCGCTACAGTGGTGTATGTTCTCAAGTTATTATATACTCTGACTTATGATTATGATATATGTATATACTTTATTATTATATCGTTCAATTCTTTAATAATAAGATCAATTCAAAATTATCTTTAGACAGTTCATTTAGATAAAATTATAAATATAAAAAATATAGAACTCAACGCAGGATGTTGACAAACCGTCATAGAAACATACCTAGAACGAAGATACACATATACATGTGTAAAATAAAAATAATCTACAACCATCATTTTCACTTCATGACATTTTGCGGCGTTAAGTTGCACCACTCAACACGCAATAAATCCAGAACTCGGCGGGAAGTGGGGAACGGAGTGTTTTAACACTAGGTTCCCTCTGCCTACTCTGGTGTGTGCGGAATATAACGTAAAGCTGATTTATTTTTTATTTATTTCATTCATCACTTTCATTATTGCACCTGAGCTATGGACGGACAGATAGACAGACAAACATGAATCCGCTACGGTAACAGAATCTTTAAAAGCTATAAGATGAATATTAAAAAATATTATTATATACTAGAGGGCGCGCGCGGCTTCGCCCGCTTATTAGGAGTGAATTCTAAAAAAACTACGAAACACGTTTTCAATAAAATATTTTTAACAGTCTGAATTTAAATTTTTATAAAAATCGGTGGCAATTTAAAGATTTTTCCATATAAACTTTCAACCCCTTATTTGAACCCTTAGGGGGTGAATTCTTAAAAACCATGAAATACGTGTCCAATGAAATATTTTTAAGAGTGTGAATTTCAAATTTTATAAAAATCGGTACAGATTAAATTTTTTTACCATACAAACTTTCAACCTCTATTTCATCCCTTTAGGGTTAAAATTTTTCAAATTCCCTTCTTAGTGGATGTCCAGAATATGAAAATAAACATGTGCCCAAATTTCACGTTTCTACCATCAGCGATTACGGCTCTGCGTGCGTCTTACCTCAGTCAGTCAGCACAAGTCCTTTTATATATATATATAGATAGAATTTAATTTAACCTCATTCACATAAAACGTTTGTGTCGTTAGATCTTCTTATTAAAATAAATGACTTCGCTTGGGAAAAAACATAATGATATAAGAGAAAATAAAGCTCCCAGCAATAAACCGTAGGTAATTGCGTTAATGAATCGCATCTGCTACAGCGGTGCGCTGGTGGGAGAGTACAAGTGCCTTTTGAACATAGCACCTTGGTATATTAAATTTTTACTATTTTATAATATTTTATAACTAACTATATATTTTATTGAGGCCAGTCGTGGCACAGGGGCACACAGTGTGACTGTAAAATTCACTGGTTGTGAGTTCGATCCCCACTCGAGGAAATGAAATATTTATTTACGGCGTTGAGTTCCACCACTCAACACGTAATGCCCTCCAGAAATCGGCGGAAAGTGGTGAACGGTCTTAACACTAGGTTCCGTCTGCCTACCCTGCTATGCGCTCATAGCAGGGTAGGCAGACGATACAGTGTGAACCTGAACTGATTTTTTTTATTTTTATATTTAACTAATAGTCGTCCGCAGCTTTTTCACCTTGTTTGCCTGGACTCTAAGACATACATTATTATATTAGTATACGTATTTGACATAAAGGTACTCTATTTTTTCACCTTCAGGCTGCGTGTTAAGTGGCGCAACTTTAAGTGTTTTGTATGAAGAAATAAAAATAATTATTTCCCTCGAGTGGGAATTGAATCACTCTTAAAAAAACTCTTATTTAAATATACTCTTATTCAGAGTTTAGAATACAATGCTAGTGGATTTTCTGACATCGTTGGTATCAAATATAAGCATAATTTCCTTCGAGCCGATAGCCAATAGCTGATAATCGAACCTACAATCATCACGTGTATTTAATCAGAAACTTTAGCACAATAACGTACATATATGTATATAAGTAATACACACATAATATACCTACACACAAAACAAACAATTATTTTATACCAAACACAATCAAATCTGCGACCGTTGGCGACCGTGACAGTGACATCTCGACATCCCACGCCCCGAACCCCTAACCTAACGCTTCACCACTATAATTCACTACATTGATTATACACGTCAACCCCTCGGGGTACAATTTGCGTCCCACGAAATCTAACAGTCCCCCTTCTGATATAATGGGAATACCCGTAATTGTTGTAACACAACTCCTTTTGTGGAAACAACAAAAGCTTGGCGTGTGGTGATCAAATTTTTCATATTACTTTTTCGATAATGAGGATTAATTATATTAAATTAAATGGTGCTCGTACGAGTGTGTATAAAAATAAATATTTCAGATTGTGTTTCCATATTTAATGTTTTTTGTTTATAATTATATTGTGTTATATTTCTGATGTTAAATATTTTATATATAAAACAAAAAGAGATATATTAGTGACGAATTAGTCTGTTCACTATTTTCCATAGCTTCCTTGTAATTATTAAAAATTATTGAAATAGCTATCTTGTTTAATATTTACGGCACTGTACTTTAAAATAAAAAGACGGAACCTTCATAGGAGCACTGCTTTGTCTACCATATACAATTATGAAATTGTTACGGTACCATTTATATCAATTACAATACAAGCAAAGAATGTCTGCTTATTATCAGAAAATTGGAAATTTCTAGTTATATCATAGAAAAATCATTACAAAAATCATTAAAATCATACAAAATGACCGCACACTTTTATAAGTTATATTTCCGTTGACCTACAATCATAAAATTTTTACGGAACCTTCGATCGACGAGTCACACTCGCACTTGACCTTTATTATATTATGTGTAAAAATGATTATTATGTGGAGAAGTCAAAAATTTACGTGATATCAGACCGTACTTGTCGGTTTCTTATATTATCGTCGATTGTTAATGCCGGTTATAGCCACCTGAAACAAAAAGAAATATAATATTAGTCAAGATAATGTATTATATACATGTAATAAAGTTTTATTTATTTTTTCTAATTTATATTATTACGTATGTACATAAAAAAAGGTAAACGGAGTGTCTTAACGCTAGGTTCCCTCTGCCTACTCTGCTTTGTGTGTTTACAATACATTTTTTGTCATATTCATTTGGAACGTTTCTTTAAATTCTTACATAATAATCTTAAAAACCACAGGCTACAATCAAACTCACCGCTTACGAAACTCGTCTATATCAACCACCAGGCCAACGAAATAATAAAATTAAATCTAATAAACTCAAAAAATCGTCTAAATAGATGACACAAAAGCAAATATTTCGACAGCAAATACACAAAGGCGAAGGCGAGAAAAGGAAAAAAGGCATTTCTTCACGTCTCAAGAAATTAACTATTCATTTTGCAAAGCCCTTAACAAAACGGCCTTTTGTTTTTAGTTCGGAGTGTACGTACGGCGAATATAAATTTAGCATTTCCTTAGACCGTAGACCTTGTGTGATGTTTTATTATTATGTTTTGTGTCACGGAGTTTAATATATACGTACATAGTTCATATTATTGTATGAAAATTTTCTGATATTAAAAAAAATCTACTCTAAGTTTAATTAAATTATTAAAATTAATTGTTTCAGGTGGTGGGATGGCGTCTCATTATTAATGAAATTATGGGTTCGATTCCGGTGTTGGGAATATTAATAAAATTATTATTTAATTAAATTATTTCTCTGTTAGAGAGAATTGCGAACTTGAAAATCGTTGAGTTTTACCACTCATCTACAAACCAATGTCTTGAAAATTAGGCTAAAAGTATTTTAATAGTGGAGTGTGGAGCTATGGAAGTGTCTGAATGATTATACAGTGGTTGGGAGTTCAAATTTAACCTAGGAAAATGTGTATGATTAATATAATTTACTACTAAGAGCTTAAGAAAAATATATTACTGCACATTTATATTTGAATATTAATTATTGCAGTATTTTAATATAACTTATTACTTTTATTTTATTCTTAAAGTCAATTTACTTCTTGCATAGAAAGCAAACAAATCAGAACTCAAAAGATCACAATCAAAAAAACAACAATCTCAAGCTCATGTCCATAAAAAAAGTTTATTTGGAACATAGAAATATATACATGCGTGAAGGTTTTTTCTTTATATTTTTACATGTTATCCTTGATACAAGAAAGAAAATGGTATGGTGAGCGGTCATGGTTATCATATATTTCTATCATAGTAACGTTAAAGAACAGGCATATAGTTATAATTCCATACTACCAGAAATGTCATTATAGAATATTTGTGTATCAGCTTCACTTTGTATCCCGTAAACAGCAGGGTAGGCAAAGGGAACCTGTTGTGTTAAGACACTCCTTTCCCCACTTTCCGCCGGATTTTGGAGGCATTGCGTGTTGAGTGGCGGCACTCAACGCCGCTCTTTGCCTCGTCACCAGAGCAAAGAAATGAATATTAAAATATTTCATTTCCTCGAGTGGGGATCGAACCCACGACCGTCGCGTCACAGTCACACTTTTGTGCCTTTGGGCCACGACGGCCTCTATATCTATTTTTTCATATTTCTACATTTTCGTGCTACATAAAAACAGACAGAGTAGGTGCTTTAAATTGATTATGGCGCCAATTTACTAACTTATACAGTACATAAGTATTGTTATATATTAGTGGTGGTTTTGGATTCAAAATTTTGTATTATTTTATGTCATTCAACATTTATAGCTTGCGATATAAACAAGTAGATGTTCCATGCCTTTTTCAAAATACACCAAATGATAAAGAAAAAATAAATACTATTCAGTAAGAGTACTTACACATGCAAACACTAGTTTAGCAAAGGCTATTCACTAAACTAATGCGAGCAAACGACTCGTGAACAAAGCTATTTTTCCATTGATTTATGATGTGACCCCATTAAGGTCACGGCCGGGGCTCCCATAGGAAATAACATATCATTCCACATACGATGTCCTGATGTATCGATTTATTTCAATAAAAACGACTCTAAGAGGTTCCGTATTGATTCATTTGTTATGATAGATGTCTGTCATAATTAATTATCAATTTGCTTATTTATTTATGTAAAAATATCATATATTTGTAGCTATCAAATGTAATTTGTCAATTTCTTTATTATGTTATCGTTGAGTAAATATATGACATTGTTTGTAGATTCTACGGCATTTATTTAAAGCAGGGGTTCCCAACTTTATCTTGATCAAGGACCATTTTTATATTATTCTTGGTAGCAGGGACCACTAGGCATACAGATATCATAAATATTAACTGTGATAATCAAACAGAAACTTCGCCTTAACATCTCAAGTCATAAAACTAAAATCGTTCGCGGACTATATTTAAGCTTCTGCGGACCATTGGTGGTCCGCGGACCACTGGTTGGGAACCAATGATTTAAAGGATAGGATATGATTTAATCATATTTTTCAGACTGGTCAAATAATAAATAAAAATCAGTCAAATTAAAATCGGACACGCATATCGAGGGTTCCGTACCAAGTTAAGTATTGTACGTCAACTGGAAGTATAATTTATAGAAGTTGACAAACATAAGTTCGCGGACGTATGCAGTTATTTTGTATGACTATAGTTATAAGTTTGTAATTATTTTTTCTTTGAAAGATATATAAATTTTTACTTTATGGATTTTTTTTTATTTATGATGCAAGTTCTCATTTTTTGCCAAGATCATAATTGTAGGTCCACGGGGCGTACCCAATAGGTTGATAACGCGGTGAATTTCATATAAAATGCAACAAAAACGACGAATAAACGTTCTTGTTTTTTGACTGCATTGACTTAGAAGAAAGAAGAAAGAGAAAAACATTGATAAAAAATATATTATAATTTATCTTATAATAATATAAAAAAAGTAAGGAAAACGCTTAACCTACAACAATAAACAAAAAAAATATATTATAAAATGTATCACAAACAAAACCTACACAACCTTTCATACAAACAAAAAGCCGAAAAAACAAAACAAAGCAATAAAACTTCCATCAATAAATAAATTGGTAATAGAAGGGCGGAATTTAATTATTTCCAACAAGTTGGCGGCAAAGCCCCGGGATTGAACGAAATAAATTTCGCAAAGCTCCTCGCACTAAACATTGTAATTCGCCGGTATCGAACTTTCGTAATGGCGGTGTTCTTATAAATATAATTACTATACTTTGAGGCCAGTCGTGGCGCAGCGGCACAAAGTGTGACTGTGAAACTGACTGGTTGTGGGTTCGATCCCCACTCGAGGAGATGAAATATTTACTTAGCTGATTTATTTGTTTTATTTTAAAATTAGAACACAAACAAATGCCGATACGAAAATGAAAACAGATGAATATACGTTTGTATGTACTTTAATTTACATACTAGTTGTCACCCGCGACTTTGTTTGCATGGCTTTTAAGACATTCAATGGATACTCTTGTTTTTTCCTATACTCTTGTTTTATCTTTTTCTGTAGGAATTTTGAAAAATCCCCTCTTTTTGCTCCACTACACGCCCTAACCTACGTGCTACACTAAGAAACGAAATATATTAGTAATTTTATATACGTACATATATACGTACACATGCATAAATAAACATAAATAAATTCCAAGACCGCAGCCATAGCCGTAGCCTCGTAGCACATTGTAAGTTGTAAACTAAAATTCAAAGATTTAGAGAAATGTCGCGTCTGCACAGTAACGTAAATCTGCCGTTAGGTTAGGCCACGCGCACTGTGGAAAAAAACTCATTAAAACATTAAGAGCGCTCCAAGCCTGTTTGGGAGTTATATTACTAAGAGTGCCTATTGAATACGTAAATAATTATTAAATTGGAGATCAAGTTAAGGTTACAGAATTTTTTTTTTTTTTTTAATTTTTTTTAATTCTCTTTAAGACAAATTACAGTAATGGGTGCCATTATACAAAACATGATATAATGTAAGTGTATATATATGTAAGTGCAAGAAAAGTGAAGAGCGGATAGATTTATCACCACATCTATCTACTATCGTCCTCCTCCTGTACAGATATTGAATATTTTTTTCCTTTAAAAAATGTAAATAAAGATAAAGGTAAAACAAAAGAAAGATTAAGGATAAAAGATTATAAAAATAAAATAAAAGAGGCTAGTCGCGACGTAGGGGCACAAGTGTGTAACTGTAAGATTATAACCGCAACAGGTTGTGGGTTCGATCCACATTCGAGGAAATGAAATATTTATTTATATATTTCCACTTATTCGTTATGGTGCCGAGGCAAAGCGCAGCAATGAGTTCTACCACTCAACACGCAACACCTCCAGAATTCAGTGGAAAAGATCTTAACTGCCTACTTTGCTATACGCGGGATACAGCGTGAAGCTGGAAAAAAAAATAGTATTAATAGTCTATTAATAATATTCGCTTATTGGTTTTAAAAGAGACTTATATAAGTAATAGCACCGAAAAATATCTTACAAAACCATCAAATATTTGTTATTTATTTAGCGCCATAGAAACTGTCCTTAGAGAGCTTTGGAATTCGAACTCTAAAGGAGGAGCAAATTGATCGAGCACCAATTTGCATGCTTATTCCTTTTGACTGTATTTTTAATACTAATTGAAATATTTCCAAGGTATCCCTTCGAAGCTATGTCAAGTATTGAAAATAAATCGTTGGTAATAATAAAAGCCCCTTTTTGAAGAGTTGTTACTGTTCCCTATTTATAAGGTCGAGTTAAGAATAATTTTGTTCCGGTTGTAAATATAGATAATAATAATTAGAGAAATTTCTTTAGCTATACCCTTTGGTTGTATATTTAATTCTCACATAGAGAAATGTGTTAACATTCGAAAATTTATTATTTATTTTTGATTCACGCTGTATTCAGCACTTACGCTTACTACTTAGGCAACGGGAATATATGAACCTCGTGTAAGACAATCCGTTTCCATGGAGACAATTCTCTTCCCCAGTTTCTTGAGGCATTGAGTGTTGAATGACGCAACTCAACGCCGCGCTTTACCTTCTTATCAGGGTGAGGAAATGACAATATTTAATATTTAATTCCCTCGAGTGGGAATCGAATCCACAACCGTCACGTTTACAGTCGCACGCTTGTGCCCTTGCACTACGACGACCTCTCCGCCAAATAAATGTATAACTAGTTCGGAAAGGTAAACGAAATAAGCTGTAGATACTTCATCTCAGCAAATAGTTTCTCAAAATTAACGGAAACTAGAAAAGTAGGCTGTCACATTCTTTATCTCAAGTATCATCGAGTCAAATTCCAAAATACGACAACAAAAATTACATAGATAAGAACATTTCAATAAACCGGGCCCCAAAGATGAAATTTACAAATTTTATACGTTAATCAAAATAAAAATGTTATTAGGGTCGATGGGTCATTAAAAAGTCGTTTCCGTCAAACTTCAGGGGCTATCGCTCATAATTTTCTCCACGTGAATAAACAAGCGAGTGAGCCCACTGCGCGGAATTTACGATGATCTATCGATTTCCTGGAAGTATTGCTTATAATGGCCCTAAGGTAGAGAATACATTGGCTATTGGCATGGGCATTTAATAAAATAATTTTTGCTTATATATATCTTTTATAATTTTCAATAAATGTTAATCATATTAATGATTTTTATTCATGGAAATAATTACCCACTCGAGAAAATGAAATTTGTAATATTTTGATTTCCTCGATGTGGTTATGAGGAAAACGCGGATTTGGGTCCCGCCACTCAACACGCAATACTTCAAGAAATCAGAGGAACGGAAGTGTCTTAATGGGAATGGAGTGTCTTAACACTAGGTTTCCCCTCATGTCATGCATGGGATACAGCGTGAAACTAAAATAAAATCAGTTAAGTGTGAGTCTGACTCACGGACTTCAGGACGGAAAGTACAACTTTTAGATGAAGAAAGAAAGAATGAACTACAAATATAAGTTTATAATGTTTTATTCTATGAAATATCTATAAATTTTTACTTTTCGTATTTTTCCTTTACTTGTTTTGTTAGTTCTCAATTCGTGCCAAATTTTATAACTGTAGGTTCACGGGAAGTACACTATAGATTTTGATTACATACAAAATCGATATTCTTCTCGATTCTATATTTTGATTGTATTGACTTAATTATAGAATATTAATTTCAGCTTCTCGAGATAATTGTCTTGACACTTATTTGGGAACTTTTGCCAAAATAGAAAATAGAAAAGATTCACAAAATTCTTTACACTGACGAAAAACGATGAAAGTTTTGTGCAAGAATAAAATAAATAGTATATTATGCATGTGCGAACAACACTTTAAAGCACTTTTCCCGAAGAGCCCGCCCCTACTTACCTAAATTATGTTCCAACTTCTTACCCTCGAATAAAAAGTTTTTTACTACTCTAGTAAGAGTTTAATGCTCAGAGACGAGTCGATCCTAATAAAACACAGATTTGCCAAAATAGGAAAAACAATCAAACTTTTGCAAACTCTTCACAAGATGATTATAATAGCGTGAAAGGAGATTGAAAGATTTGAATCTGGATAGAAATGTTGAAAATTTAAATTCAGTTTAGTAGTCTCGCGAAATAAATGCCGGCTGTGGAGTCAATCAGCTAGGTTAAACAATTTTATCATAATTAGCTTTTTTTTCAAATTGACAAGACAAAACGGCGTTGAGTTCCACCCTCCAATACGTAGTATCTTAAATTCGAGCGGAAAGTTAAAAATGGACCTTGACAATAGATTGTCTCTACTAACTCTGCTATGAAGGTAAAGAATGAAGCTGAAATAAAAAACATTGGAAATATCTGAAGATGTTGAGAATTTTATTACTTTATTTAATATTAATAAAGTTGAACTTTAATTACTATATGGCTCATTTCATAAGAATTTGTGATTTGAGATTTTGTGCTTGGATGTTAAATAATCTCCGTATAGTGAACTCTGTCATTCAACGCGCAATGCCTCCAGAACTTGGCGGAAAGTAGGGAACGGAGTATCTTAACACTAGGTTCCCTCTGCCTACTCTGCTGAGTGTGGGATACAGCGTGAAGCTGATTTAATTTTTTTTATGTTAAATAATATTTTCAATAAAAGTATTTACTTCTCTAACTGATTGCAAAGTATATATATAATATTGTTTCCAAAACAACATCTGTTTTTTTTTATGAATGTACTGAGAAAAGCA